>JAECMU010063368.1:0-10463 GCA_016106625.1 Dracogyra subfuscus
ATTGAACAAAACTACTGTAGTGCATTTGGTTTAAAAGCAATTATACCCTATTTAAATATAGATAGGTCTCTGAGTTTTTAACCATCTATTAGCAGGTCAGGCTTTAAGTACTCGGGACAAAAGAAAAAGTATGAAAGCAAGATCACCTGGGAAAATTGAGACCCAGAAGGCTGTGGTGGCCAATTTGTGTGTTTGCTGTCCATGTGTAAATACAGCCAGTATTTAATGTGTGTGTGCACTTGTATGAATGTGAGATTTTTACCAGTACTGGCTTGTTATGAATTGTCCTGCAGGTGATTTTCAAAATTACCATTTAACCATTGACCACATATCAAATTTTATATATCTACAATTAGAAACAAATTTACTAAAACTAGTAAAAGGAGTAATTTTGTTGTTTATTTATAATTAAGTACTGTTTAGCCTAGTCAGTCCAAACCACACCAGTACAATACTGCATTGAATTATACTGTGCAGTGCAGTATAGTACGGTACTGTATGGTATGGTATGATACAGTACGGTACAATCAAATACAATATAGTTCATTTGATATTTTAGGCTGCTTTCATATATTTGATGAGACGTAAATTGTAATTACTGTGTCCTAGGAAACACATTAAAATAATTTCTGTCCCAATATATATGATTATTATAATGACTGTGGTACAAAGCCCTTCATGCATATGTGAATGGACAGCTGATATTTACACTGGACTAAGTTGGGTGCTAGCTCATCATCAGTGTATGCACAGATATAAAATTTGCAACCAGACAGGTTTTCAAAGACACAGGTGTTTAAGCATTTAAGTATAAAACTACTAGTACATAACACTATTAACAGGGATAGCTCTGGGTGAGAACAATATTTTGCCAAATTGTTTATTCAACTTAAAAAATTGCAGAAATTAACAGTTAATTTCTATAAAAAAAAAGTCAATTACTACATGAAAAGTTTTCACCAAATAAAAATAAAATTCACCGAATTTGGCGAGTGTCAGAGCTAGTCCTGCGTGACCAACACAAGACAAAAACAAGATTTGTAAATATGGCCCAGTTTGTTTATAGCTCTTAGTTTGTATGTTTGACTTATTTAGTACAGAATTTTATACTAATATTAATAAGATCATGTCTGCCCCATCGAGCTCTAAATGTTAAAGAAAGATCTTCTGTCCAGGTATATAATGACACTTCAATGTAGACTGTAATTTAATAAAACATTCCCAATTTCAAGAAAGTAAAATCATTTACTTTTCTAGTCTTAGATTTTTGTGGTTCTGTTTTTAAAAAAAACCCCACACCACAAAAACCTTGCATTTCGTTGACTACAATCAATGGATTGAAAAGGCAGTATCATAAATTTGTACTATATGTATTCATGTATTATATATCTTTGTGTTGTTAAATTCACTGACTACACTAGTCCATGAGCTACATGAAAATGAGACCACCACAAACAAAACAGATTTCATAGTAAGAGATATTATCAATGTCTACTTTACTCCTGATTTCTAAATAAGATATAAAAATTTATAAAAAATTTTTTTGGCTGAAAAAAAATGTCAGAGACTCTTTGTCATAAGAAAAGAAGAAGAAGAAGAAAAAAGTACAAATTTCTATGGCTTCTGTGTCCACTGGCAAAGGCAGAGGGAAAATAACATGTTATTATAATTCTTCTGACCTGTGTAAATCTGTCACAGATAATGTCAGACCATGCCCCAGGATAATAATGCCCAGTAACCCATGGACAAATTCTGCTAACGTTTTTTTTTTTAAAACAGCAAGTTCTTTGTACAATTAAATTTGGTCTTGCGTGAGCTCATCAATTCAGCTTTTTGGCAAAAACTGTAGAAGCAAAATGTAACTCAATGACAGAGGTACTTGTGAAAAGGTCATGCATAGGTTCATGCACTCTTAAAGATGTCTGCTAACCACTTATACCCACACCCACTGTTTGATTTATGAAATTGAAAGAAAATAGTGTAGGTACATAATGTACAATTAGATGTCTGCTAACCACTTATACCCACACCCTTTGATTTATGAAATTGAAAGAAAGTAGTGTAGATACAATTTAAGCCTTTTTTTTCCCCTTTAAAAAAAGAAAGAAATGTAATGTTATACAGGATTAAACACTAAATTTGTATATTTTAATAATTAATTGAATTAATACCAGGCAGATATTTTACCAAAAAGGTTAAATACTTTTTTTTTTCTTTCTTTTTTTAAAGTTTTGGTTAAGAAGAAGAAAGTTAAAGTTTGTTTTGTTTTGTTTAACAACACCACTAGAGCACACTGATTTATTAATCATCAGCTATTGGATGTCAAACATTTGGTAATTTTGACATACAGTCTTATATAGGAAATCTGCTACATTTTTTCCCCTTAGTATCAAGGGCTGCACCATCTCACAGACAGGATAGCACATATTACAACATTTAATATACCAGTCGTGGTGTACTAGTAAGAAGAGAAAGAGATTGTAATTCTTGATTCATATATGCTTCAGATTTACAGCTAAGTCCTATCCATATAACACTGTCAACACCACTTTCTAATTACCACTTATTTCTAATGTAACACCACATTCATGCCGTCTGACATCTATAGTAATTTTACTGTTGCTACAAGATGGATGTTTCAGCCAACACCTCTAAAATGACATCTTTTATTACATTATAAACCAAAACATCGCCATGCCTGAGACTTGACTTCATCAGTGTATGCCGTGGGACATGTAACACATTTCTTCTTCTAGTCATAGTTTCTTCTCCATGTCCCACATCACACACAGAGTAGGATGTAACTCAATGGTAAATAGACCACTTTGGTCATTGTGTGATGGTTTATAGGATAAGTCCTTGTCAATAAAGTAGGTTTTATTAGTTCCCATTGTAGTCAGTTCTCCTTAACTAATGTTCTTGGGCCATGATATGTGCTATCCTGTCTGTGGCAGAGTTGGAAAATAACTATAAGGAGCCACAAGGAATTATGAATTATCTTTCCCAAGTGAATAGATGTTGTAAACCTCAGTCATTGGCAAGGTTTTTTTAAATTCTTTTATAAGGGACAGATAAATATATTTACAAATTTTAAAGCTATTCAAAACTGTTCATGTTTGTGTTCTTTGATGAAAGGCTTGTAGGAACCTCTTTATTTTTCAAGGTCCTCCAAAGACTTCAGATTTTTTTTTGTCCATTGACATAGGAGAGCCATTATGAAAAAGTACAAATAAAAGAGCCCTTTTTTTTTGCTAGTCAACATCATTATGGTGACTGGGTTTCTTCCCTGTCTAGGCCAAGTATCACAATTGCCATATGTTAGATACCTCTAGAACCGTTGACTACAAATGTGCTGGGGTGTTGTTAAATAAGCATTCCTTTCCTTTCAGAAAATAACAAGTAGGGCTCAGTGTCTAAATAGCATGCAAGCGTTACCTGTGTCTGATTTTGAAAATCTTTTTACCCGTCTCCTCCTCCACCTAAATGTTAATTGCTTTTCTAAGGTGTTAAATGCACAAAACAAATGTTATTTCATGTACTTAAAATGTCACAGAGTAAAAATAAAGAAAAGAAAAAATGTTAACTGTGAAAGGTTGCTTTGTGGTTGTGCATAATGATACCTTCGTGCTAAGATAGTAGTTTGTGACAAGCAATTTACAGCTTTAAGGCCAAGTAACAAAATGACATGTTTATCATTCCAGTCTGTATCAAGCACTTTTTGTAAATGTTCTTACATACATTATTATTTTTTGTAAACATTTAGTTTTATAGTCTTTTTAATTTAGACAAAAAGGTCCATTCTTGGAGTAAAACCCTATAAAAATCAATTTACCAAATATTAAAATAATTATTTTGGGGTTTCAAAATGCAAAAAATTTTGAAACCAATAAAAATATTTATATATTAGAATTGCTTTACCAGCAGAATGTGTGTCTATTTCATTGACATTGATGAATCATGTAGGTCAGTGGTATAAAGCCTTGACCTGTTACGTAAACGATCACTGGGTTAAATAATCAATTCCTTAAGTGAGCCCACTGAGTTATTTCCAATTCCAACCAGTTCTCCAATACTAAAAGCCTGACATTGCCAATGTAGTGTCCAATGCTATTTCTCGATCTAGCCAGTGCACCATGACTGGTTTATCAAAGAATATGCTATATGCTATCCTGTCTGTGGGATGGTGCATATAAAAGATACCTTGCTACTAATGGAAAAATGTAACAGGTTTCATTTATTACTCTACATGTAAAACTTACCAAATGTTTTACACCCAATAGCCAATGATTAATATATGATTAATAAATCGATGTGCTCTAGTGGTGTTGTCAAACAAAACAAACTTTTAACTTTCATTGCATGCAGCACAGACAAATGCATGTTCTCCATTTTGGTTGGATATTTGAATCTCGTGTCTAGTTGTAAAGAGAAAACATTATCCGGTGCACCCACACTCCCGACTGTTTATACAAGTCTTTGGTACAGACCCTAAATATAATGAAGACAGAATTAGATAGCGCAAATTCTCTTCACCAGAATGACTTTGATGCCTTATTTGGATTGTCTGTTGTCTCCATTTAGAGTAAGAATTTGAATCCATTACAATTTTCTCATCCACTATCATTTTGTTTTGCTGGTAGTTCGGGATATTTATAAATCTTAATGATGTCATTAATTTGCTAAGAAAGGATCGTGAGTTCCAATAACATTTGCGTTAAATAATGACTTCAAGCAATTTAAAGCCATATTATGCTTTACACTAATTTACTATTTTTTATATTCTGGTGGCCATGGTAATGATTGTGCCTTGATTTGTGAAGGAGTCTCTAAATGTAAATGCTGTATTGCTAATGTTTTAGTTGTAAAGAAATATTAGGATAATTAAGCTCAGAAGTATGGAATATTTTATTAAGTTTTTGTTCAAATACATGTAGCTTGTTTTTTGTTTCACCTTTATAAAATACAAAAATTCAGATATATAGATATGACTTTTCTGAATGCAGTTAATGCATCAATTGTTGCGTTTAATTCAACATTAAAGTTTCACATTTATAGTTCCATTTCTAACAAACTATTTGTCTTATCTAGTTCAATGAAACTTGGTTTATAGTTACATCTTTGAATATTCTTATCAATTCAAGTTCTCATTACCATAGTTTGACAACCAATAGCCCATGTATTTGTGCTGTGTTAAACATTCATTCTCAATTCAAGCTAAAACAAATTTAAAAATTGTTTTTCAAAGCATGTATTGATATGAATGTCTATGAATGCATCTATCAGCAATACTGAATATGTTTATGGTAGGTGAGACATTTAATCCCATGGTAAAATTTAAAGTTATTGAATAATTAGTGTGATTAAAATACATGTATAATTGAAATGTGTCAAAACTCCCCAAAACAAAAGCAGAATCAAATAATGTTTATATAATACATACAGTCTTTTTAAATTTGTCTTTAATATTTCTGAATATATTCCGGACATCTAAGTTCTAAGTTAACATGATTCGTCAATGACACAGATTCACTAATTAATGTGTTGAAACTCAAATAATGTTTATAAAATATATACAAGTTTGTTGGAATGTTGCTTAGTAATTCCGAAGGTATTTCAGACATCTAAGTTAGTCATTTGCGGAATTAAAACAACAAATACCCTTATTACTTATAAATACAGAACAGCAGAGGTGCTGTTTAACGTATACTGAAATATATTTTTTATCTCTACATACTTACACATTTTGACAGTTACAAAAGATTTAGTAACTTTGACGAATAATATTTAAATAATTTAATACTATATTTAATAGTATGTACATGATTCAACAGATTATGGGACTGCATGCTTTACATTTTTTCACTACCATTGTGTATTTCCCATTCTGTGTATTCATATTACACCATGGGATACCCCCCACATGCGCAGCTAATCCTTTTGATTTTTTTTTTCAAATAGTCCATGACAGGTCTGGTCTATGAGTTATTACAAACATTTCATGATTGTCGCATAAGGAATGGGTGCAGTGTTGTCCTAGACAGACCCTAGACAAAATAGGACTGGTGTAACAAAAGATTGCCAATACACCCTGGCCAAGTCATGTGGAAAAGTGTTGTCACGTAGAGTGTTTTATGAACTTGTATGTTTGTGTAATTTTGAGAATAGTCTGCAGTGATATATTTGTCTCAGACACTGGTGTGTTGCCAAGGTTAATTTTCAGCCCAGTACATCACCTCTGTGTTTAGTATGGAGAAGACTGGTGAATAATGAATTTGACAGGTTGCCACAATCCCCTGTCGCTGGCTAATCATTCATTCATGAGCACTATAAAGCTATTTGCATGCTCTTTTTTTTAAAAATTTTTGCTTAAGAATTGAAAGAATTGGTGTGACTTCCAGAATGAAATAATAACATAAGAAAGGTAGATGGTGTCAATTTTGAAATGTTATATATGTGTATATGTGTATATGTGTATGTGTTGAGTGTAGTGGGACAATTATTCTATTCACCAACAGTGTTTCTGGCAGAAAGTAATGGTTTGGTATGGCACTATTAAATTGAATATATACAATGTTTGTGCAGAATGCAACCACAGTTGATAGGGGTTATGGGTAGGGAGTGTGTCACCCAGAAAGAAAATGGGTTATGTTTAGGGTTAGGGTTAAGAAAATCATAAAAATCATTAATTTTGTCAAAAAGTCAACTTTAAAAAATCTATAAAAACATTAAAAAAACCCACATTTGTACCAATCCCATGTTACCCTCTTGCAGAAACCCTAACCAAGACTACTATTATTCATTTTATAGAGCTCTTGGTATGTTAATGTTTCCGTTGGGCTATTTCTCGCTCCAGCCAGTGCACCGCAACTGGTATATATTATCCTGTCTGTAGGATGGTGCATATAAAAAATCCCTTGCTGCTAATCAAAAAGAATAGCCCATGAAGTGGCGACAGCAGGTTTCCTCTCTCAATATCTCTGTGATCCGTAATCATATGCCCGACACCATATAATTAAATAAAATGTGTTAAGTGCATTGTTAAATAAAACATTTCTAAATTTCTGTTAATGTTTATAGCTTAATATAAACTGCGATCAAATATTAGGTGAATTTTCATATATTCATTTAAATGTACCTGCAATTATGTTTAGTTTTCACAGTTTCAAAATTTAGAATAAAAATAATGTACGACTATATATGTTAAAAAAACAAATTATCAGGAAAGTTGATGCGTTGTGATGTACATGTTCAATATGGGTAATGAAGGATCTAATGGTGGTACGTATAGTTCACGCCATACTAGCTGGAGGTGTATTGATTTTTGTAAACAATACTGGCAATTCATTCTTTATGTACACGGTACATCAGTCACTCTTGATCCCTTCATTAATGAATGATAGCAAATTAGTGGCTCTGACAGATGTGTGTTGTAAATTGGAGTCAATGCACACATGTACGTATACAGTATTTATTAAACAAAACATATATTTTGTATGCTGGAGACTTTTAAACAATACCTGTAAAAGTTGACTTTTCAAGACACTTGATCATTTACAAAAATATAATTAAATTATAGGTAGCTGAAAAAGTCGGGGTTAAATTTTTCATCATATGGTACATCAGTTTTTCGAGAATATTTTATTTACTGGTCATTTATTGTTACTTTAATTTTTTGGGTTTGTTTTTAAGAACATCTAAACATGTCACAACTTTGTAACGAAGTAATAGATACGACTACATTTTATATTGGGCTTCAAAATGGTTCTTTTTTGCTAACCCTATTAAAAAACAAATTCATTTAGCTGTTGAAATGTAATGTTAGGAAATGAATAATCTAATTTGTAAGGCTTTTGTATGTGCACAATGCAGATTTTAAAAGAAATTTGGTGTAATCTTCATTTCCACTTAAAAACCATAAAGGGATTTTCCTTTTCAGATACATTTTGTGAAAAACACAATGATTATCAATAGATTATCCAAGTGCCTTTAAAATCTTTTATGACTTCTGCGATCTTTTAATAAAACTGGCCCGAACAAATGGTGATCAATAATTGGTCAATAAAAAATACTTCCCAGTGACCTGCTAATAGGACATTAACTACACCGAGCTAGGCTTTATTTCCTGAATGGAATTCAGAGATTAACTTAAGGAAGGTAGCTTTATTTCTTCAACAAAAATCTCCAATTCTCTGTCCAGTTAAAGCAACCTGATTTTAAGTGCATAAGAACCACACACTTACATCCATGCATTAGCTTTGTTGACAGTCTTGTTATTGCCATTTGGGTGGGCTAATGCTCCAGCTTTTGTCACTAAGTGTGCATGTTGTTTATGTGTATGACCCAGAAATGTGTCTATAAATAAATAAGGTTACCTACTCCTGTTGATATTTTTCTCCATCTTGTTTCTTTTTCTCTCAGTGTAATTTGATAATCTAATCAGCTGGTGTTTCATTGTTTATAACACATTTCTTTTTTATTTTTAATACTCAGTTCTGTTTTTATTGTCTCTTTATAAATATATAAAGTTTGAAAAAGCTCCAAAAAAGTTATATCTCACTTTTTAAAAGATGAAAGTACAGTACTCGTATTAAAAAAAACACACGCAAAAAAAGAACTTTTAAATTAAAAAAAACAACAAAACCTTAATGTATCTGCTAAATTATATTTTTAAACAATTGCCCAAAAGCGTATTTAAATTTAAATTTAATTATAATTTAATGCAGTCTTTTTCAAGGCTGCCAGCCAAAGCTGTATTTTGTTTTGTTTCACATACATTAGTAATCACTGACAAATATCGATGAGTTGTTTTGTGATATTGCTAATGGCATTTTGAATACATCAACTCAATTATCATGGGAAATTGTTATTAATGACCAAAATTTTGCTGAACTTGATTCATGAGGTAGTGAATTCAAGCGCTGCACATGTGCTGTATGATTTTATTGTAATGCTGATTTATTGCTGGAGGTGTGTGGCATCTATTGCCAATTTAAAGATTTTATTTCTGTAAATTGTAAAGGTATTAAAATTTAGAGGATTTCTTTTAGCATGTAATGAAATTGGTGGAACAAATTTACAGGCTGAATGCAGACTAATCATGTACAAAAACCATATGATAATATTTTTTGAAATTAATTTGTTTAAATGTGTGATCATTGTCAACAGCCTCCAGCTGTATGCATGTTATTTGAATAAATAAAATGCATGGCTAGAGTATTAGCAATACAGCTTAATAGCAGGGTACAATATTTCATGCAAATTGATCATTCATGTGTCGGTTACATAATTTTAAAATCGCAGGAACTGCTAGTCTGTTATGTGTTAAACCATTGCATTCTAAAATTAAAAGTATTTAAACAAATTTATGATCATCAGAACTTGTTATGGTAATTATAATTTGTGTAACCAAACAATCAGTTTCTATGGTGAAAATCATGTGAACAGACTTTTAGTTACTCAATATTTTGAAGTATTGCGTCCTTGGTAAGGATTACTTCCAGTTCGGAAGCAAGTCAACACGGCACTGGAGAGGTAGGGGAGCTGAATCATAGTAAGTTACTGACAGGTTTTTAGGGGTAATCCAAGTCATGCTTCCCTCAAATATTAAAGAAACTAAATGTCTGAACATGTAATATTCAACTCCATTCTATAAGTATAATTCATCATGATGGCCACATGTAGTTCATATACTCGGCTCAATTTCACAAAACATCGTAAGCCTAGTTTTGCATTTAAATGAAAATCTATAACCAAACTACAATTCCTATGACTATTAACAGTACAACAAATATTGTTTGAAGTACACACATTTCATTTTCTTAAAATGCACCATCTTCCCCAATGATGTAATTGTATGCGTCAAATAGAAGCCAAACATGTGTGACCGGTACAACTACTAGTAGCAGATGTAAAGTTACGATGTTTTGTAAAATGGGCCCCAGGTTATGACTAGGTTATAGAGTGTAGAGTTATAGATTTTGTATATTTTGATAGAGGTTCCTAGTTCAGCATTACAGTCTGAGATCATACTGCTGACATTGCCTTTAAATTTAGAATCATGTGTTAATCAGTGGGTGATAAGTAGTCTACAACTCTGAATATATCACAATAAGCCTGATTGCTATTAAAGTAATCATTTGTATAGCTGTCAGCAGGTTAGTATGACACCGACCCCGTTTTCAATCGGAGATATTGATTTTGGGCATTCCTACTTAATTGCCTACCCATTCAATGGCATTGTGAACAATTCTTTTGTATGAAAAGAGATATATTAGTAATGGAGGTATTTTTTTCACACACAAATTGAAAACTTGACATTTTTATAACTTGGCATCTACTCTTAAAGATAGGATATACTAAATACACTGAATGCTATTGTTGTTTTTTTTGTTGTTGTTTTTTTTTGGGGGGGAGGGGTATTATTAAAATTATCATTTTTTTATCTCCACTGAGAAAAGAAGAAG
>JAECMU010063369.1:1365-14372 GCA_016106625.1 Dracogyra subfuscus
TGATGAATAATAGTAATACGGAGGTGTAACTTAGATTGTAGTATAGTACACTGTACCGAGTTCGCGTGCTTAGTTTCCATTAATAAAATAGCGTGTTATAGCGGCACATCTTTAATGTTACCGGTTAAGCCTTTGCATACGACTTAACGAAGATGAAGGCAACACCCCCTTGTATTTTATTAAAATAAATACGTTTAACTTGAACATAATTGCTATATAGCTGTGCTTAGTGAAGGTTGGTATTGTATAAAACATAATACAATTGTTATTCTCGTTTTGAAACACCAATTGTTATGGTGGCCATCTATTTTTGCAGAGTTCATGCTGAATAGAATTTTTTTTTTTTAGCCAGTTTTAAAGGAAACATGTCACGTAACCTATATTTAGCACCAACCATGTACAATTAATTATAAATTGAATCAACAAAAAAAATAAAATAATAATAATAAATGTAATTACTTAAAAGTTCTCCGTAAAGAAACACATACTAGTACAAGCTCTTAGTCTTAGCAGAAATTGTCGATCTTTAATGAGCAGGGCAATCACGAGGTCCATGATGTCAGAGACCAGTAGGTTGATCTGACGCCTTGCACTTCAAATCATTAGTTCGTACCACTCGTAAAGAAAATACTTGCACAGGTTAACAAAACAATGAGTGTTCGTTCGTTTTGCCGTATTAATTTGTGCTGTTAGTAAATGAAGAAAGATACACATTTACTTACGACAGTGATACTGAAGAAAAAACGGATAGCCAGTCAGAGGGTGGGGAAACCGATGGTGACAGACCAGACCGGGCGACCAATTTACAGCCCGGAGCTCGAAAGTAACCTGGAGACAAAACCAGAACCCGGTAGCTAATGCCGAGGTGTATGCTGTTCATATTTAGCATAAAGATACACCTCGGTATGATGTATTTAAATATGTAAAACATATAAATGTAGGACAAACATTTTCTATTTTATTTATTTATTTATTTTTAATAGAAAATATTGCATTTTTCATGTTCGCACAATGTAAACAAACGCTCTAGTTTACAAGGCACTTCGCTTTCATTAACCTGATTTGTAAAACAACATAAATGAATTGATTGTAAGTATTTTTGTACGTAGGTCAAGACAGTGGTAATCACTTACCTGGTCGATACCTTGCAATATACACCTGCCCACCACGGAAAGAAAGAACCCAGTTAACTAAAACAACACTCTGATTCTCAAGTCAACCCGTGGACGAAACATAATAATTATTTCGACACGAACAGTAGTGGTTTATTTGTATTGAACTTCGTGTTACTTGGGGCTTTGGGCGATGAGGAACGTTTTTGTAACGTACTCCGCCCGAAGATTTAAAAACATTATTTAATTAATTTATTTTTTCTACACGTTTAATTTTTTTTTTTTTTTTAGATGTATCCTCATGCCAAATCCCATTTTCATATATGCCATATTTAATTACTTATTGACGTTTCCTTCTTCAGACAGTGAATACTGATTTTGTTATGTAGGGCTACAGCCCTAACATGAAATATGTTTGTTTTGTTTTTTTTCTCCATCATGTTTAGGTATATCTTGGTGCCAAATATGTACAATGCACACCGGCATTCGCAACCGAGTACTGTTTTTGTCTCGAGCTGTAAATAGGCGCACCAAAGTACTATGCTGTGTTGGTATCCAATGTTTTCTTTTGCGATCAAATGCACGCGTCTTTCTTCGGATACAATTCTTTGAAAAAAACCATAAAAAGACAATCCCGATCGTTTAAACTGTTTATTTTTGCACACAAAGGCCGCACGGTACCGCATTGTTGGACTGAAAAGACCGTAAGTTCCTTATTCCATATATATACAGTTAACAACAATGGAAGAGTATAGCTGCTCTGACGTCACTTCCGGGTTTTTGCAAATGCTCACGAATAAATATTCATAAATTGTATTTTGATACTGAGCAGCGTAATTTCTTCGTTTTAAGTTAACTACACATATTTTATTGTTATAAACTTATTTGTATATTATTTTTATATCGTTTTTCTTTTAAAATGAGCTATAATATGGTCTCGTGACATGTTTCCTTTAAGTTGAGTTTTACCAAGTTTAAAGCAGGGCTGGCCAAAAGTACTCGTTTGCTCACCCCAGACTAGTAAAAAGTTGCTCGGACGAACAAAATTTACAATTCCGTCGTCAGCTGGGCAATAAAAAGTTGCAGACAGCAAGTGTACACTTGCAATTTTTGTAATTCTGTGATCTACAGCAATCGTGCATGCGTGTGTGTGAGGCACCTGAATATTATATCAATATTATTTTACCGGAAATAGGCCCACATGTTCGAATAAGTATCCATCCATTTTGAAGGCATTTAAGAAATTGGGCATTTAGTCATAAATCATGGTATAGGAGAAGCCATGTGTTAAGGGTAGTGACGTCACGTATCAGCATGCATGCACATCTGGTTGTTAGAAGTTGATCATAATGGCTATTACTAACAAAACGAACTAGCGACAATGGCCAAAACATGTAAATTACCGCTTGTAGTGCTCACGGGAACGTTATTCTACATAGCTCCTGTAGGCTGTATGGAAGAGATACATGTAGTCTTTTCACCCATAACATTTGACGATTTGATGATTGACTGAGTTCAAAACTATAGCAAACTTCTGTTTTTTCTTCTTTTTCACATGAATACATATTTTTAGTCCATGTATTTTTAAAGTGCCTGGTCCATATTTCAAGTAAAGCATTACAAACGAGCGTGCGCGCACACAAATAAAAATAATAAAATAAAACAAGTGGGTCTATATTTATTTAAAAGTGTTTAAAAGAAATAATTGGCCTACACTCTGTTAAAGGAATTTATTTCTTTAAACAATTTTAAATAAGCCATATAAGCCTTTTAAACCGGATACATGTCAAAATTACTTGGTCTCTCTCCTTTGTGGTTTAATATATATATATATAAAAATTGCCATTAATATTTTAATCGTCTAATCCCATGCAGGGCTCAGTGCAGAACTTTTTTATCACTTGCTGCTGGCTAGTAAATGATAAAACTTACTAGCCAAGTTTCTTCATCCACTCGCCAGTTTTATCCAGTAACAATAAAATAAATGCAACATTCGTTTGCGATTTTTGCCGACATTTAACGAAGTAAATACAGGAAGTACCAGTAAACGTTTTGTTTCGAGATTAGACACGATTCTGTTATGTTGACATCGGAGGAATGCGTAGTATAATATTACGGACTTAAAGATTTCGTAAGCGTGTTCAGCCTGATTATATCTTCTAAGCCTAATATTTTGTACTCGCCAGTTGGCTATTACCAGTCACCAGTAAACAAAAGTTATTCGCAAATGCGAGTGTTTTACTTGCCGTGTTGAGCCCTGCCATGCGGGCCAGGACATAGTTTAATACACAGTCGATCTAGATTGATTCCTATTGGTGGTCATATAGGGCTATTTTTCATTCCAGCCAGTGCTCCACAACTGGTGTAACAAAGGCTACACTATTTATTATCCTGTCTGTGGTCTAATGCATATAAAAAATCCCTTATTGCTAATCGGAAAGAGTAATCCATTGTGTGACAGCAGCAGGTTTCCTCCCTAATAATGTGTGATCCCTAAACATGTCCAACTCCATATATCTGTAATTAAAATGACTTGAGTGCATTGTTAAATAAAAGATTCCATCTTTTCAAATCCAAAACAGTGTCAGTTACAGAGCTGCCAACTGCTACGCTTTGGGCGTAATTTGCTACGCTCAGTTGACGTTTGCTACGCTCATGCCCAAAAAAGAATTATTTTTATATATTACTAAAGTCGCTGCTTGTAAAAATATACCATTTCATGTTTACGAAACAAATGAGTCCATTTGTTTTTGTAAATCTTTGTAGATCGTATAACATACATGTAATATGACTCATGAATGGAATCATATGAATAAAAGTGAAGTTCCTGCCATGGCAAGCAACCAATCAAACGTCGTGATTTTTAAGCCAGCCAATCAGTGGCTGTAGAAGTAATCTGCACACTGTGCAGAAATTGAAAAAATATTAACCTGTATATTTTAGCCCATATGGGTAATAATATCCTGTCTAGGTGTCACAAAGGCTGTGGTATGTACTACCAATGGTGCATATAAAAGATCCCTTACTGCTAATTGAAAAGAATAGCCCATGAAGTGGCAACAGCGGGTTTCCTCTCAGTATCTGTATGGTCCATAACCATATGTCTGACGCCATATAACCGTAAATAAAATGTGTTGAGTACGTCTTTAAATAAACATTTCCTCCTCCTTCTTTTGTTTTGCCTTGAAAGTGAACAAGAAAGGGAAACAGTATAAAATGAAACTCATCACGAATCTGATGTTAAGCCCTCTGGCAATACACAATGTACTCAGGTGTCTGGTGATGGATTACATTTATATAACAATGAACATAAATCTACTTTAGCGATAAACAAATTAAGAAGCTTACAACAATAAAACAAATTCATGCATTATTTGTCCAATTGGAGATCCGATAAAATGGCCAGACATATACATTTTTTAGATAATGGTTGAAATTATTATTTTTTATTGGATACCTAAAACTGAGCTTGTATTTATTATTATTGTTTTATTAAAAAAAATTGCTTGAGACATTCACCACATTGATACTTTTGTAGCCACTTTTATATTTTTATCGTAGTTGGTGATTGTTGCGACTAACAGGCCGAGCATTGAATTTTTTTATTCAGTCGGGATGGACATACCTGAACCTTCAGTGGAAATATAGGCACATAAATAGACTTGGTTTGGTTTGGTTCAAGCGAACAACTAAGATGGACCAAACATTATCATTAATTGTGTTATTCAACGTAAAATGCATCCTTAAATGTACTGAGTGTGAATTGTCTAGGGTATAAACTGGCAGCATGTACTAGATGTAGGAAATGTCCAGGGATGAAACAAAATGAGTATGAATCATCCTGTAACCACTGTGATGGTAAAAGAGCTGTACGTCCTACAGCAAACACCTTTTCTCATACTATGAAATTTACTGCAAATTATTTATTTCTAAGCCGATTGATTTGTAAATTGCACACAAAAATAGTACGTTAAACCAAGCTGAAGTTATTCACAAAAACAAAACATTTTTATAGAATGATGGGACGGACTATAGATAGACATTGGGAAAGTTATCAGCAAACTCTTGCCTTCGGATACTAATTTATGTAAATTCTGCACAATTGATATTAAAAGATTTTCACTCTAATACAACAACAATCCAAAATTTGATATTAAATACCTTTACGTCGCTAATTTTCGAGCTCCACGATAAATGTTTTTTACATATTAATCGCTAATACACATACTGCATGAACAAACCAGACAGCACCCCCTTTCAATAATGTTCCGGTTAAATACGTACTTAGTTTTAATTAAAAATTTAAAACTACCTTTATTTGGTGATTGATTAAATGGGAGGTGGATGGTAAAGCAGTCACCTGATGCAAGTTGGTCTGGGATCAACCCCCGCAGGTCTAATTCTCATTCCAACCAGTGCAGTGCAACTGTAAAATCAAAGCTTGTGGTGTGTGCTATACTAAGGGATGGTGCACATAACAGATCCCTTACTACTAATGGAAAAATGTAGCAAGTTTTCTCACTAAGACTATGTAAAAAGTACCAAATGCATGTTAAAGAAAAAACCAACTTTAACTTTAAATGGGGGTTTAAGATATTTCAACACGAAGCATACTTTTTGACTGAATATCATTTAATACTGTGAATGGTAGAATGTGTTCATCTTAAAAGTGTTTTGCTTTGCTTTATTTTAGAAGGACCAATATGATTGGTGGCTTGTTTATCTACAACCATAAGGGAGAAGTGCTCATCTCCCGAGTGTTTCGTGATGACATTGGGTGAGTGATACCTCTTTAATTCCTGCTTATAGATATATACACACATGTGAAAAAACCTTGTGGGATATGTCTATCTCACATGGATATGCATAATAATTAGAAAGCTACAAAAGTGAAACTTATTCTGTTACATTTATAAATTCAAAATTTGGCTTGAATGCAATAAAACCAGTATCTTTTGTCAGTCAAAATATGTATTATTTTTATCCTGATTTTCTTAACACTTGTTATGTCTACCCATGCAGTGACATATATGTAATTTATCCTATAACTTACCCATGATATCCATGTCATAAACCCATATGATAATTTACTTTATTAACCCGGTTAATAATGGTATGCATCTGGGTAATGTGTTGCTGTGGATGGGTCATTTGCTTATAAGTAGTACTAAACCAAATAACTTCCGGCTGGGTCAAAGTTCGAGGTGCACCGAACTTTTGATAGAGAAGCAAACACCACAAGTCCTGTGATTGGTTATAAATGTGAGTGTGCTGGGTATAAAAAATAATAGTTTCATCTGGGTAAAAAAATATGCAATTTTATTTCATCTAGTACCAATGTGTCAAGTAGCCTTGTGCTTGAAACATGTATGGGGTACCTGTAAAAAAAAGTGCTCAAATGTTTTGCGAAACTAGGGTAGTCATAGACGCTACCCGTTATCTCAGAACTGAGCAGCTTAACCCCCAATTTTCTCTGGATCACTTGAAGTGTGAGGGGTGGTAGTATTTATATATGTGGCAGTTATGTTGATTGATACGCTGCAGGTAGGAGTTTTAGCCACATATGTTACTATTGTCGTCTATGGGATTTGATTTGGTGGTATACACCCTATAAGCCAACAAGACCTGTGTACCTGAGTGTAACATTTTCAAAGATTTGTTTAAAATGAGTGACGTCAAACTAATCTGTGTCAATCATGATGACATATTATCAATGGTAGCGACTTTAATACTGTGATTTACTAAAAAAATAAAATAAAATGCTAGTTTAGAAGTGTTATGGGATAATTTGAATTCGCTACTCATTTTTTTTAAATATGTAAAATATCAACCTTGTCTAGTTAATCAGTATTTGTCTTGGTAGAGCCTCGACAAATACTGATTAACATAGACTCGGTTGATATTTTCCATATTAAAAAATACTCGTGACGAATCCTCTGTATATACATGTACAGAAGTTTGATGCACCAATGATTTTTTAAGTTAAATGTAAAGATGATGATATATGACGTTTGTAGCTATGATTATAAATTATAATGCATCTTTGATTCTTGTACATATAACATTTGTCGTTATAAAGTTTCTTCTAGTTTAAATAGTAAATATGATATAAATTTTGCAACCTATGTGAGCCCACTGGCTTAAATACGTAAAATACTGGTAGCTTGAAGGCCTTGTTTTATGAAAATTATACTTAAATTTACTATTAAAGTACATAAAATTTATTTACAAAATATTAGGACTCCATGACTAGCGAGCAATGTCTCATACCACTGCATACTTGACCAAATATGGAAAGTTATGAGTGTTTCTGCATTCATCTTTCATCATTTTACTTTATTATTGCTTGTTATTAATGGAGTTTATTTATAGATGTGTGGGTTTGTTCTCATGTTTGAAATGTCTTGTATGCAATTATTATTACAATATCAATGGATTGATCTCCTGCTACTTCTAGATTGAGAGGCCATAACCTTTTCCCATGTGCATGTATAATAAAATATAACTTGTTATACAAACTTATTTTTTCATTTTTGTAGACGTAATGCAGTTGATGCATTCCGTGTAAATGTCATCCATGCACGCCAGCAAGTACGGTCACCAGTGACAAACATTGCCAGAACGAGTTTCTTTCACATCAGACGGTCAAACATCTGGTTGGCAGCTGTAACCAAGCAAAATGTCAATGCTGCAATGGTCTTTGAATTCCTTAACAAAATGGTTGAAGTCATGCAGTCATACTTCGGGAAAATTTCAGAAGATAACATCAAGAACAATTTTGTTCTTATTTATGAGATTTTAGATGGTACAGTATGAAATGTTTTGCATTTTAATCTTGCTTAACAACACCACTTATATAGATAT
The DNA here is from genome assembly GCA_016106625.1 of Dracogyra subfuscus. Taxonomy (NCBI): domain Eukaryota; kingdom Metazoa; phylum Mollusca; class Gastropoda; order Neomphalida; family Peltospiridae; genus Dracogyra; species Dracogyra subfuscus. The sequence goes on from JAECMU010063369.1 coordinate 9,342, forward strand.
TAAAATTAGGCGATTGGAGGCCATTAAGTTACCAATTATTATTTCAGTATTTGGTTTAATTTATGTACAAAACGTAATAGTTATTTCAACACTTTGACATTGGTGGTTTATTTTGTATTGAAAAATATACCACATATACATGTTGCTGTATTACTGAGATGATATTATTACAGAACATCCGCAAAAATCAGGTATGTTTTGTTTCTTCAGTTTAATGACTAATTCCTAACGTGACATGTTTGGTATTATGTAACCACCAGCTTGCCAGAGGGTGTATTCACTGGGATGGTACAAAATGGCTGTGCCCATTATATATTATAGCCGTCTCATTTAATTGTTTTATTAATTAACTATACATTTATACTTGTTGATATTAAGCAATAATGTGCATTATATATCATTGAATATGCATACCAGTCCAAAAGCATTGCTTTAGCATTACTTTAAGTACTGTAAAATACTCTATTTTCCATAAAAAATTAAAGGCTGAAAAAAATTGGACATTAAAAAACAAAGAAAAAACAATTACAGAAAAAACAAGTACAAGTAGTCTTGTTCAGTCAGACACAAGTCCTCGTTAGTGTCCATTGCACCAGATTATATTATTAGTAACAATGCAATACTTAAAACTTTATATTATAAAAAATAAAAAATAGACAATACATTACAAGATTATAAACAGTACAATATTTTGTATGGTTTTATTTTATAAGTGATGGCGCTTGTGGAAGTGAAAAAAGAGTATTTTAACAGTAATAAATATTGTTTAAATCAAACTTGAGCTAGCATTGCGACTTCAAATTTTGATTTCGTTTCGGGTTTGTTTTTTATAACAAGTTTGAGGATTATGAAAAAACATTTTGTAAACAATAAACATCAAAATTATTGACATCAGTACCTGGTACTTCATTTGTTTTAATGGGGGAAAGGATGGGGATTTGTGAGAACAAATGCTTGCGAACCGACTAATTTTCATTAAATCTCAAAAATGTCATCCAGCGAAAATACTACAGTAACTGTCATAACCCACTTGTTTCCCCTGAAAACAGTAAATGTGAACTCTCAGAAGGTATTGAGTTTGTTGGAGGTTGTTTTTTATTGAAGGTAATTTTTTTCTGGGATTAATTAACTACAGTGACATTGTTTTAAAAGCAATTATTTTATATTATGTTGTATGTTATGTTATGTTCTTCATCTACTGAGTCTTTTTGTGAGTAGTAACAAAGAAATACTTCACCATTCCAGAGATCCTGGACTTTGGATACCCACAGAACACCGATACTGGCATCCTGAAGACTTTCATTACCCAACAAGGCATTAAGTCACAGGTAACTCACAGTTCGTCCAGCACACATGTAACATGGGGGTGGTGATAAACAAAGCTCAAAATGCATGTGTATAAATAATAATTAAATCATAACATATTTCTTACTTCTTTTTATTATTTAACTTCTTTTCCCAATTTTTAGTTTTTAATTTAAATTGTAAATACACATTTAGTGATCTGATAAATCTGGAATATGTTAGAACTAATTTTATAATTAGTAAACTTATGATGTTTAAAATTAAAACCCCAAATAAAACAAGTAGCTCCAATTAAATTTGTTTGTATTAGAGCAGCATCTTGCATGACATTTTTGTGGAGACCATCAGGGGCTGGCAGTAACATTTATAAATTCACTTTAGTATTACCCATATGGGCAGAGAGTAGTCGACAAGATATCTCTAATCTTTCCCTAGAAATGTTCCTGTAAGTCAAGTCCCTAATTTCAAGCCCTTGAAATGTTTTTTTTTTGTATTGACCCATTTATATTTGACTCATAACCTGACATACAATAGCATATTCCCCTATGTAGACTGGTCCGAACATCCCAACAGCCAATGGGATGGCGTAAAATCTTCCAGTGAGTTTTGGGATTTCTGATATCAGCCCAAGATGTGACTCTGAGACCGATTGCATTTACCTCTTGGTGATACAGCAGTTGATCTTAGACTTTTAATGAACTTTGTCACTAAGAATCAGCTTCCAGGCCAGTCTCCAGAATTATTCAGTTCAAGCACTCTTGAAAACTTGGATAATTTTGTCTTTGAAGAATACTTAACCTGACCTCAGGGGTTTATACCCACCCAGCCTCCACGCTTCCAATCCTTCATTCGATACACTTAGGGCAAAGAAGGAAGCTTAAGCTAGACCAGACTACTAACAGGGGGAATATGCCATTGTATGTGGTCAGGCTAAGTATTCTTAAAAGACAAAACAATCAAAGTTTTCTACATTCTTACTTTCAGCAATTGACAATCATAAATGGCTTTGTTTGAACAAAAGACAATTATTATTATAACAATACATCGCAGTATTCCCAGTAATCTAATCTCATTACACATAGAAAGAAAGAAAGAAATGTTTTATTTAACGATGCACTCAACACATTATATTTACGGTGATATGGCGTCAGACATATGGTTAAGGACCACACAGATATTGAGAGGAAACCCGCTTTCGCTACTTCATGGGCTACTCTTTTTCGATTAGCAGCAAAGGATCTTTTATTTGCACTTCCCACAGGCAGGATAGCACAAACCATGGCCTTTGTTGAACCAGTTATGGATCACTGGTTGGTGCAAGTGGTTTACACCTACCCATTGAGCCTTGCGGAGCACTCACTCAGGGTTTAGAGTCGGTATCTGGATTAAAAATATCATGCCTCGACTGGGATCTGAACCCAGTACCTACCAGCCTGTAGACCAATGGCCTAACCACGATGCCACCAAGGCTGGTTTATTACACATAGAGTTAATAGATGGTGAAGACTGTTCAACTGTTACCTTAAAGCACTGTCCAGCATTATTTTGTGCATAAATAATGACTTTATCAACATATCACTACGATAGTCATTTACAGTGTGAAGAAAGGTAACTCTGTTGTGGAAAATATACTAGTTTCTGAGCCAAAATGTCTTTTTTCAATGTTAGAATCAGTTTAAGCTATTTTTAGTAATAGCTTATTATATTCATGGAGCTGAGTTTGGCATGAAGCTAAAGACGAAAAACCTGAAGTTATAAAAATTAAATTTGCAAATTAATACATTTGGTATAAACACTCTACAGTATCCCAATGTTTATACTCAAATGTGTTAATTTAACAATTCAACAGTAAACATTTGTAATACTTTCCCCAAAATTCTAAAACATAAAATAATATTTTTACAAAAAACATTGACTGATAGGTGAAGATAGATGATGTCATATGCAGTGTTCTAAAACTGTAACAGCACAATATGCAATAATTGTCAAAGTGCAGTATGTTAGAAAATGTGAATCTATTTTTCATTCAGTAGTGTGGTGAATGTGTTTGTGGCCTTTTGAATTCTGTTCGACATCATGTCAGCACATTGGCTGATATGATTATACTGATCTAAGGCCGAAACCAATTGAAGTATAAATTCTTCTACAAAGAACAACATAATTTCATTTGTGTGAGAGAAACAGAATTGCATCATATTATGTAAATAAGTCTGATTTTTTTTTTTTTTTTTTTTTTTAAATTTAATTGTTAGTTACACCATTATGTACGGGGGTAATTAAAGTTGGCATAATAAACAGAATGTAAAAAATACTTCATTTGACACTTGTAGTTGTAGAATTTTGTAGAATTTTGCTTATCTCAAATCAGGAGTTTGTATCTGCACCCAAGGCGAGAGAAGTGACAAGCCAGGTGTTCTTATTGAACATAATACATCTTCAGTGCTACACTACATTGTCACCAGTTCTAGATCATGTTGTCATGTCTCTTAAATATACTTTTGTAACATACATATGAAGTCCGTAATTTAGAAGATATGTTGATATGTTGTCATCTAATAAAATCAGTTTGAAATAATAAGGATGTTTTAAATATGCAAAATAGGATACATTGCAAGGAAACAAAACAATAATAATGTGTATGAAAATTCTTAATTACGGTAACATACATGTATGTAACATTATAGGACAAAATTTCTGTGTTGTAATTTTGTATATATATTTAAATATTTTTGTTAGTATAATTGTATTAATAAAGCATTATGATTTCTTTCATTTGAGAATATGAAATGTTAATTATGAGTGAAGTATTTCCTACAATGTAGTATTATGCTATGTAAGCAGTTTATTTTAAAGGCTTGTATTTCAGGTATACGTGATAAACTACTAAAATAATACAAATGCAATAATCTAAGTTATGTTCAACTAGAACTGGTGATAATGTAATTATATGCCGATCTTCATCTATTTAGTAATGTAAGTGATAAAGTTTATCTGCTACCTCTCAGCACAAAATATGGTGTTTACACAAACAGCATTACCCTTCCCACAGTGCTTTTGAAGACTCACTAAATACACCATCACTGCACAACAAGAACAAATACACAACGTCACATCCCATTTACCATGCATGTATTTTATTAATGACCTTATATCCTGGTGTAAATAATTCCTTTTGAATATTTAAAGTTTGCTAATTTATTGTATTTATAATGTTTCTTGGCTTTTTAGTAGAGTTGTCATGATTACAAAATTTAATATTTAAATTTAATTCTTATTATCTATAAAGCTTTAAAGACACTTCTCTTAACAGGACATTCCTGAGTTTGCTGCACATTTAAAGATGTTATTGACTAATGAAGACTTTTTAACGATCATAATAACATAACAAATATATTTTTTTGCATAAAATATTAGTTGCTGTATATTAAATGTATTACTGATCATTCTAATATTTGTATTAGGTTAAATTTCATCTTATTTCCTAAAATATAGTTTTTTCGTACATACAAAATTATTTGAAGACAAAACCCAGTGTGGGCTTCTTACAGATGTTAAGACGACCGGAAACACATTGAATATACAAACACTGATATTCTAAACAAGAAAATATATTTAATATGCAAGTTTAATCATAGAAATATTTTATTAGTTGCAAACATCTTACAATGAAGCAAGCTCAGGAATGTCCCTTTAATAATAATAATAATAATAATAATAATAATAATA
>JAECMU010063381.1:0-11785 GCA_016106625.1 Dracogyra subfuscus
ACAAAGTATTACTTAAAATATATATATTTGATTTGTCCCAAATGTACTTTATTCAACTATCTAGATAACCACCATACTCCACTTATTAATGATATTTTGTTAAAAAAAATTGAATCAATGCAGTGGTCCATAATTTAAAAATTAACATTGCTGAGAGGGTTGATATGGATTTCACTCCATCATGGTGTAGTTAAAGTGATGCAATAGCTAGGTTTCGTCTGTAAACATTAGTGTAATTTTTATTTATTATTCACTTTTAAAGAAATAAGGTCCTTAAATCTGTGACAGTATGCCTTTAATATTGACTAAGTTTTTGGCTGTATTGTCCTTTTGTTTTAAGTGGTCAACTCTTTCCTGTTGTTATATTGGTATCTAATGTGGGATTACTACATTATGTTAAGGTGTCCACTATAGCCATTTTACCTGTACTTTTACACTAAAAATAACTCATGTAAAACCATATCTAAAAGTGATCTTTATTTTTAGGCAGTTTTTAACTGACTATAATTTGGATGAAATTATATGCTGATTGAGGGCCACATCTGATGGGTGTAAGCATTTCTAGAAAATATGAGTTACAGCTGGTTCTATTGTACTGAGAACTTGATCTCGTATTATGTTTAATACATTTGATATAGGTTAATGTTGTTCTGACATCTTCTCTCTGTACCCTTCAAATATTATCTTTCCACTAATCCTCTTGACCCTGTCAAGTGTGTTGCCCATATCGCCATCTGCTACAGCTACTTCCTGGCGTAGGGCTTTGTTTTAAGGACCCTTTACCTATGGGGATGGACTGGCCTCTGTACTGTAATGCCTAATCTATCAGACTTGAGGCTGGTAGGTACTGGGTTCATATTGCAGCACCAGCTTCCACACAGTAATGGCTCACTGGGGAAGGTTTAAAGCCACTAAACCGAACTCTCTCACTAATTACTAACATTGTCATGGACAGAGAACATAGACAGATGAGGTGTTTGCCCAGGACAGTTTATGTTAATGTTAAATAGACGTAAGCATGAACATCCCAGTAAAATGAAATGAAAGACGAATTTTACGGTGTCCGTAAGAATGGACATTCCAGTAAAATGAAATGAAAGACGAATGTTACGGTGTCCGTAAGCATGGACATTCCAGTAAAATGAAATGAAAGATGAGTGTTACGGTGTCCGTAAGCATGAACATCCCAGTATAATGAAATGAAACATGAGTGTTATGGTGTCTGGGCCAAGCAGTCACGACCTTGGCGATGCTATTTTCACAACACTGGGTATCAGGTAGTTGGGGCAGCTGAGAACAGATTGCAGCAGGAGCTAATTTCTTTATAAAAGTTGGCCAACATTACCTGAGAAAACCCTAGCCACACAATGACTGCAGTCACTTGAGGAGGTGTCGGATACCTTGCTTCAAATCTCTTCATCAAACACCACAGCTGCATTGGATAGGGACCCTTTAAGGGGCCAGATGCGTAGAATGGCCCGGTTTTACTGCAGGCGTGAGCTGATAATAAACAGGGTGCATGGGCAAGCCAGTATTCAGTGAAGATGTTTGCATGGTGTCTGTGACTGTTAATGTGTTTATTTGTAAGGATGTAAATGTTAGTTGTGTAGCTTGCAGTGGCTTTGTCTGTGCTTTATATGTTGGGTGGTTGTGGGATTCTGGTGAAGACAGGTGCACACACAAACACACTCACACAGGAAACATTATCACATACTCCAAGCAAGCAGGATGTAGATATAGTTCAGTGGGTAGACCATTTGCTTGAGATGCAGTTTAAAAACTACAACAACAATGAAATGTTGCATGCGTTATTAAACCGCCATTTATTTCCCATAATGTTCTTTTAAAACTATGTGTCTCCCAACTGTTAATTTTCCGATACTAAACTTTTCACTGAAAAATCTTAATGTTGGTTTAGGTATATTTTTTAAACTTTTAATTATTTAAAGTTTATCATCGTGTGATAGTACAACATGGTGACATTTAGCTGGACATTCCGTCATGTTGAAAATTGATATGAAAATAAAACGTTACTAACAACTGTTCAAGCATGCATAGCCAACATTAATTTTGTGTACTCTTTTAATTCTCTAAATAAATATTTTTAAAAGAACAACAAATTCACACACTTAAAGCAAGCAGGATGTAGATATAGCTCAGTGGGTAGAGCATTTGCTTGAGATGCAGTGCAAGATTGAAATCTTTGCCATGAGTCCATTTGATTATTTCTTATTGAAGTCAGTTCTCTAAGACTGGTATATTGAAGTCTATGATACTCATACATGTATGCGCTCTCATCTATGTGTATAAAAGTCACTCTGCTGCTGAATAAAAACAGTAGTAGCAGTTGTCAAGAATTATGTTCATCATCTGATATGGTATATATAACTCGCTGATTATATAGCCATTACCATCTCTCGTCTTTCATTTGAACTTTGCATTAAAATTCATGTCAAATGTTAATTTAAAAGGTCAGAATCCATGGACAATTCAGTAATTAATAGATGCGTTACAAATATTGTAGGAGAGGGGACGGGTTGTTTATCAAGATTTACTTGTCGGCAACGTCTTCAAAGCAATGTGATTTTTTTTAAAGCATAAACTAAATACTGGCAGTCATACATGGCCATATTTTCTGTTAGATGATGTTTCCACCCAGCATGTAGAAGCATGACAAGAACTTTCAAAGCGGCAAAATGTTAAAATATTACAATTCTTTAGGAAAACTAAAATTTAAAACTTCAAACGCTAATTAAGAAGGCAAGAGACAGGTGACTACTGAAAAGTCAAATGAAGGCCAGTCTGAGAAATCTGCAGCTAAAACCGAAATGGAGCCAGCCAAAAAAACGTAGAAAATTTAATGAAACTTGGCTTTTAGTTTTCGTGGCATCAGCATGACGATAATTCTGACGCAATGCGCTGTACCTATTGTAGAAAAATTAGAAAGCTTGTTGCTGTCACAAATCAAATGAGGAGAGATCAGGGGTTTTTGTATATCAACCACCCACAAAATAACATTTTATTTAAATGGTAGGATACGTGGGGGAGGGGGAATAGTAGTCATATGAGGCATAAAACAGCAGTCATGTGAGGCATAAAATTATAATTACAGTTCCTCCTACCTTTCTCATGTGATCAGTTTTGAAATGGTCCTCATTTCAAATTCATGATTGAGTGAAAACTAAACAATTTCATTGTTTCAAACTATTGATTTAATCCAGCAGCATAAGTCATGTATAATGTATTGATGGGTATAACACATGCATAAATGATATAACAAGAGTAGTGTGGCTAGTAACATTTTAAGCTTGGCGAGTAAAATGTTTTTGTCCACTATAGTCAAAGAAGAGTAAGTTATAAAACCGAGCGTAGAACAGTAATTAATAGACAATTCAGTAATTAATAGGCAACTCAATAATTAATAGACAACTCAGAAATTTAATAGCCAATTCAGTAATTATTGGTACATGATTGAGACATTGAGACAAGTGTGAGGCTGAAACTTGACGGCATGATAGACGTGTTTGTGACATTGCAAACATTCTCTAAATTCAGTTATACGGCTTATTGGACTTAAAAATTGCCTCACTTAAACATAAGTGTGTTTTGCTATTTGGTCCCCCGGACAATAATAACAGACTGTAGATAATATAAAAGACATCTCATTCTTATTACTATGGTTAAAGTTCAATGAGAGATGTATGAAGTGAAGTTTTCAAGTAAGTCAGTTAATTGGAAACATTTTTAATGGCTTCCATTTTAGAATCACGTGGATGAGTGGCCAGTTATTTGATGAGTGGTAAACTGCTGTATACATCTCAGATGTAGCATGGTCTCGCGGGTACCTCTTCACTTCGACAACCCTGCATGCCTTTTCCTGCTCTTGGTTAATTTCAGTGCGCTCAAGTTTCGTGTTTGCCTCGATTTAACGCACAAAAGCAATTCTGTGCAACTGGAAACTTTTCATTAAAAGGCAGCAGATAAATGTCTTTGTTCAACTCTTCATAACCAGTATTGGCCACAGGCACACAGCAGTTCCTCCTTTTTGTGATCAGTGTACACATTTTCACAATCGGTCCACGTAGATTTGTAACAGCTTGACGTCTTCAAGAGCCTGCTTTTTGATCTTGTAAAAAAATTACAGCAGGGTGGGTTTTTTAATGGGGGCCATGCGATTTATAAATCTTGTTTAGTTCTCCTAAAAAGCATTCTCATGCTCATGTAACCAGACCAATAATAGAGCAATAGTTATTTTCCATTTAATATGGATATTTATAAATAGGCAAAGTTTAAAAACAAAATACCTTAATTTATATTCTCTGAAGACCCACTGTTAAAACATGCTTTAATAATAACATAGGTTGCTACATGTATTTGATAATTTGTTTGACACTGACATATAATATATTTAACCTTTTTTAAAGCTAGGAAGTAATTAATATCTATTCAGCTTTCAATTTAGGCCTTTGTGCCATTCATATTAACAGTTTAATTTTTGTTTTATTTAAAAATTTAAATCATGGCATGTATTATGTGAATTATTTAGAAAAATTAATATTATATGTTAAATTACAAATGCAGTAAAACACCTCTAAACCGGAAACCCATGGAACCAAGTAAAATGTCCAGTTTTCAGATGTCTGCATTTACGTAACTACCTTCCATTCTCCATTAAACAGTTTTTAAAAACAACAACGCCAATGAAATGTTGCATGTGTTATAAACCACCGTTTATTTCCAATAATATTGTTTTCAATTTAAAGGGGATTCCTGTTTAGAGGGGTACAATTTAGTGTAAATAATTGCATAAATCATGGGACCATGGAAAACATCAGGTTTTGAGGGGATTCCTGTTTATAGAGGGAATCAACAAATAAGCTGACCGATAAAAGGACATGTTAAGTTGGTTGATATCATGTTTATTTTGTTTATCTGTAGGTATTATCCTGTACATATACAAATTTAAGTTGAAAGGTTTGTTTAATTACCCCACTAAAGTACATTAATGTATTAATCATCAGCTACTGGATGTGGTAATATGATAAATCAACTTGAGAGAAAAGCTGGTAATTTTTTTCATTAGTCGCAAATAATCTTTTATATCCACTTTCATATAGATAGGACAACACATACCATATGATCATTAAATACATCCTTTAGTGTAATGTTTAGTTGGCATATTATTATTTTTTAGTAAATAATAATAATGGTTTTATGTGCACAATAAAACATATTTATTTAAATTACCAAATCTTACAAAGACCAATATCGCATGATTAGATGCAGTGAGTGCTGGTTTTATGGCCCTAGATTATTATTATTATTTTTTTATTTTTTTATTTTTTTTTTGTTAATGCCATAAAAACTGTGAATATCATTTTTTGATAAAACAGAACTACAGTTAAGATATTATCTATTAGAATTCTGTTGTGGCTGCTAAGATTATATGTATGTTGCCTTTATGACAACAAAACAGCATTTGATCAGGTCACTTAGGGCAGATAAAAATAAAAGACCATCAATCCAAATTAGTGGATAACTTTCAGAAATATCTAAAGTTTTACAGGTAATGTTAAATCGGTTTCCTACACTCCCATTGGTAAAAACATCACACACTATATATAATAATTATTGGTGAAAACATCATGTGCTATATGATAATTATTGGTGAAAACATCATGCACTATATATGATAATTATTGGTGAAAACGTGCTATATATGATAATTATTAGTGAAAACATGCACTATATATCATAATTATTAGTGAAAACATTTTGTGCTATATATCATAATTATTGTTGAAAACATTATGTTCTATATATGATAATTATTGTTGAAAACATGTGCTATATATGATAATTTTTGCATCGCAGCAACTAGTGATGTTCCAATGATCGATTATAATTGAAAATTTATCAGTTTGGCTATACCAGTGTGATGATCAATTATAAAAATCCATAATCGATTATGTGAGCAAATGTTCATTGTAATTGTTCCTCCAGTTTACATGATGGAATTGATGTAAATTTGTTTGGGTTGGGGTTGGGTTGGGGTTTGTTTCATGTATAATTATTAAAGATCTGTCTCGGTGAACACGACACTAGGTCCATATGTCCATAACATTTGAACCGATTGTGTGATCGAAAGTTGATCGATTAATATCATTGATAATTAATGATGAAATTCCAACTGATTTCCATCACTAAAGACATTCATCTGGCTGGTCCTAGGTGATGACTAGGTCGCCACAGCCATACCATCCAATGAAATCAGTTAACATAAAACTGACAGCCATACAATGAAATAAGCTAATTGAAATTAATTGTTCTATGATATAAAAGTTCATGTGAAACTGATAGCTCTGTGATGTATTACTACCAAAAGTAAGTTTGAGGTGGAAAAGAGGATTATGATTTTTTAATTTAACGACGCACTCAACACATTAAAATTACAGTTATATCGGCGTCGGACGTATGGCTATGTCGAGAGAAAAAAAACAGTGGTCAGCTGACGGGGATCGATCCGAGACCGACCGCGCATCAGGCGGGCACTGTACCACTGGGCTATGCTGCCCGCTGAAAAGAGGATTAAACCTGAGATTTCAGGATATGTAAGAAATAAAATAATACATTCATGTCTCTTAGATACCATTTATGTTACAAATCGTTTAAAAAAACATATCCAACCTGCTCATTGGATTTATTGTAAGATAAATTGTATCTAATGGCCATTAATTATTATCTATATTGTTATGACCTTTGTTGAAGTCCTGTATCAAAATAAATGCCCATGGTTTGATTTGTTGAATGGCAAATGGATGTTATGGTACATATTTATATATTTGCATGATAAAAATGCGACTTCTATGATGTTTTATTATAACATATATTCAGGGTCGAACTAAAAGATCAGCTTATACAAAGAATCTGTTAATAAACAACATATTTATTTTAATTAAAAGTGGAGTGGTAAAAAACATTTTGACAGGTATGGCAGACATAAAATTGTCTATGTTTGTAGTGTGTACCTTTGTTTTATAACCTTGTTGATGATATTCATGTATTGTGACCATACGATTTTGACCATATTGGTTTGGTTGTATAACTTTAAACACCTTTTTGAGTTTCGACAAGCACATTACAAGTTGACTTCACCTCCAGCAGTGTGATACACAGAGTCTTTGTACATCTCTGAAACATCGTTTTCGAATGACTCGAATGTAACGACAAAAGTTGATTTTTGATATCATGTCCATTCTGTGCTATTTGCTGTGTAAAGTATCTTTGTTTTGTGTGTTAATTGTTTTCAAGTGATGTTAACAAGCACCATTGTCCGTGTCTTGGTGGTTGTTCGCGGACTCGTTCAATTGAACAGACAGGGCCACTCTGGCGTCAGCGGACAGACCAGCGGTAGTCGCTGTAGGCCATATTAAATCATGGATCAAAGACGAGGGTAACTGGGCATCATATCTGTGATCAGTCACTTGAAGCGCTATTGTAGCTACTTGCTTCCTTAATCAAGTTGCTCAGCCGTTTCCTTGGGGGTACTGGTGCATGAAAATTACAGGGGCCACTGGTTACAAATTGTTCCCTCTTTAACCGTGATTTCATGTGTATGGGTGAATTAAGGGATGTATTTTGCAGGAGGTCTTGCTTGGGAACCAATGATAGTAACATTCATACCACAACCTTTCATTTTATAAAGCTTTCTTCAATTTTGTTTCAGCTTCATTTGGTTGTTATTAAAATCTATAATAAAAAATGTTCTTTTATTGCTTTTTAAGTTATTGTGAAGGTTGTTTTCCCTTACAAGGCCCACTTTTATTATATTTTTCATTCATTGAAGTTCGCCCAAGAATGCATCATAGATCACAAACTCTGGTACATTGTAGCAGGAGTGTTAAGTGTAAAGCAATTCTACCAGCTGCAGTTTCTTTTGTTAAATTTTAGTTTTTCTTCTTCATCTAAAATCTTGTATATATTATTATGTTGTGTTGCCATCCATAACTTTTTTTATCTTCATTGTATGCTGGCATTTATTAACAGTGTGTTGATAATTTTCCTTGCCACAGTTTGACAGCAGGTTAAATTGTGTCAGTGGTAATTGTCCTCAGTTCTGACAAGCACTTTTATATAAAACTACAAAAAAAAGATTCTTACATTTAATTTTTTAAATGTTTAGTTTTGGGTTTTTTTGAAGGATTTATTTGCCTTTTAATGATGTATATGTGAGAATGGCTAAGAACCTTGCATTTACGAAGATAATAATGGACATGATGTTGATGACAAAATCCTCTTGAATTTCACACAAGGCTTGTAGAATTTTTATAAAATCCACTAGCCAATGGAATCAGTGATTTTAAAAATGTACTAGCCACAATTAAACTTTCACTATCCCTACTTTACTTTAAGTTAATACAATTTTACAAAATAATAGTAATAATCGGATGTAATACCCAAAGAGGGATATGGAGCTCAAAAACACTAACATTGGGAGGTGGGGTGGGGGCAGGATATTTGTATTTACAAAATAGATGTAACTGCAACATTTAAAAAAAAATAATTCATTAGTCTTTGGGCATGATGAAAATAGTTATTTACTAGCCCAACATTGAATATCACTAGCCATGGGAGTGGGGCTATCATAATCTAGAAGACCTGCGAGTCACCTGAAAGATTTAATCGCGGGCTTTAAGAGTGCACAATGTGTTAAACATGTTCTTTAAGTAATTAATTATTGCTGGTTTTATTCTTCAACAGTCTTCGTTATGTTTTGTTAGAATTGTTCAGTTTATTAGTTTTGTGGTCTACAGCATATTATTCTGATGGATACAGGAAGGAAAGGAAAGAAATGTTTTATTTAATGACACACTCAACACACTTTATTTACGGTTAAATGGCATCTAATGGTTACAGTGTAAGTTCAGACATAGTGAATTTGAATACCAGCATAAACACATAGCAAGTATTCACAACTGAATTATTCATTAATAACTGAATTAATTAAATGTAAGTCATAGTTAACACAAGGGATGACATGAAAAGAATAAATTATATTTATAGAAAGCAGAAAATATTCAAATTCTGTTATGTCATAATTCATGACATGTTGAAATAAGTGTTAGTCAGACTGTAGTATTAACTAAGATATTTTGAAGCAGTTGAGAAGTAATTTTTTGCAGATCCATTGAATAATGAGATTTGTGATATCACCTGATGTTAACTGACATATCGTCGACCGATAATTAACTTGGTCTATCGACAATATAAAATGCATTGTGGATAGGCCTAGTTAATTCTCCTTTGACGATATGTTGGACACTGATTTAAAGACATTTGATTGGCTGCTTCCTGTTGATGATATATGGTGTATAAGTATGTTACTGTGGGTTGTAAATATGTTTTAGGTTGAAAAAGACATAATATTACACTCATTTAGTTACAACTGTTTTTCAATGTGTCTCTTGGTTTTGCTTGTTAAATACATTTTGAAAGAACTCATAAGAACTTATAAGATTAAGGGAATGAATGAATGAATGAATGAATGTTTGTTTAACGACACCCCAGCACAAAAATACATATCGGCTATTGGGTGTCACAAATGGTAAGTATATAAACACATTATTTATGTATACACTTATGTTGTCCAACAGCCACTAGCTCATACACAGTATTAGCTTCTCTATGGGTGCAAGAGCCTCTGCAGTGAGTGAAAATGATTTGAAGGTTCTAATTGCTCTCCATTAACTGCGAATGATGTGTGCTCTATCTCACTCCCTGACCCCTTGCCCTCCCTCTGTGTCTTTGAATTAGCCTTTAACCTGTAATTTAGTCTTACCACATCTAACTGGGGCCTCCAACACTAATTACATTGCTGGTGCATTCCTAGCTCTTCCAGAAACTATTGCCTGGTGGGAACCAGTAATTACTGTGGGAGATTCCCTGCTTATCACTTGAGTCTGTCACATTGGATTTTCCAGAGCTGCATCCAATTTCTCACCAATAATTGATGAACTTCCATCTGTTCTAGTCTCTTTTTTTAACTGTATTTTATTTCATTATTTTATTTTACAGAAGAAATATCATTATTTATTTATTTTTAGTATAATTTCTTGGGGGAAAGTTTTCCGGCATATGCCAGATTTTCCGGTTTTTCTGTGTCTAAGGGTTCTTTTGCCAAATCGTGTAAATCTGTTGAGATTTTCATGGGGGGGGGGGGGGGTAGGTGTTATGACCTAACTTCTCCGATTTTTGATAGATGATTACTCCAAAGTTCAACAAAAAGTTCGATTCTGCAACCTAGTTTTAGCAATGATTCAATCCGAGAAAGTTCCCCATTCTAGCAGATGCACATTTCAGGGTTTTCAAACTGTTCAACTTTCACCCATGTAATTTCACAGTGACTACAGAAATTAATGTTCAAGTTAGGGTGAGACCAGTGTTAGAAACACAATATTGTCCTTACAATTGTACTACATACATGTATCATAAGTTATTAATAAAACAATCCAGAAGTTAAACATGTTTGTCATTTGGTAATGCAACCAAAGTTCTTGGTAACTAAACATGTTCCGTTATTTAAAACAAACCTGAAATATGAATATTTCATGTTTGGGTTATCTAAAGGAAGGTTGGAGGGAGGTTGTTGGGTGTTTTTTTTTTTTTTTGGGGGGGGGGTATGGGGCATATGTTTTTGATGAGTTATGAGCCCTGGTTGAAATTAGGGAAATGAGAAAAATAATGGTAAACAAAACTGAAAGACTTTAAGAGGGTAAATTGAAATAGGACTCAATAAAAATTATATTTCAAAATCACTTTATAATTTTTGATAATGTGGGTTTTTAAATTTTGAATGTAATTGTTCTATTCCAAATATTGTAAATGACATGTAAACAACATGTACAAGCTCTGCTGTATTTCACTTTAAAGGTCTTTTAGCATAGTTATAAGTGTTACATGGTTTACTATTTTTACATTTATTCTATTTGTTTGTGAAATAAAATTTATAATTTAATCTCAAAAACATTTTGTTTTCATAATTACTGTTGTAATGTACTTAATTAAAAATAGATACATGTGGTACACAGTAGTACAAAGGAGTGAGATGTAGTTTAAGCAATAGTGTGTCCGCTTGTGAAGCCGTCGGTCATCGGATCGATCCTCAGTAGACTCACTTGCAGCTTGGGCTGTTTTCCATTCCAACCGTGGTCCACAACTGGTTCATCAAAGGCCGTGGCATGTGTTGTCCTTTTTATGGGAAAGTGCATATAAAAGACCCCTTGCTGCTTAACGAAAAGAATAGATTCTGTGGTGCTAGATGGTTTTCTCTAAAGAAATATATCAGAATGACCATATGTTTGACATCCAATAGCTAAAGATAAGATAAAAATCAATGTGCTCTAGAGGCGTCATTAAATAAAACAAA
Organism: Dracogyra subfuscus; assembly: GCA_016106625.1. Classification (NCBI taxonomy): domain Eukaryota; kingdom Metazoa; phylum Mollusca; class Gastropoda; order Neomphalida; family Peltospiridae; genus Dracogyra; species Dracogyra subfuscus. Next base: position 11,426 of record JAECMU010063381.1, read on the forward strand.
CTTTACTCTTTTTACAGTAGGACACATGTAGTAAACATGCAAAGCGGGCAGCATAGCCCTGTGGTACAGTGCCCGCCTGATGCGCGGTCGGTCTCGGGTCGATCCCCGTCAGCTAACCACTGGGTTTTTTCTTGACATAACCATATGTCCGACGCCGATATAACCGTAATTATAATGTGTTGAGTGCGTCGTTAAACAAACAAACAAACAAAATAAACATGCAAAGCATGTACATACTAAGCTGGAACATTACATTTAACTTGTCAGTTATCCGTTATAGATTGTCCAATAAAAACGTTTTTCCACAAGTAAATCAATAAAACTAAATATTTTATGGGAATATACATGAAGTCATATCTT
>JAECMU010063396.1:0-11240 GCA_016106625.1 Dracogyra subfuscus
CTCTACTAACATTAAAACCATCATCATCTCTACTAACATTAAAACCATCATCATCTCTACTAATATTAAAACTACCATCATCTCTACTAACATTAAAACCACCATCATCTCTACTAACATTAAAACCATCATCATCTCCACTAACATTAAAACCACCATCATCTCCACTAACATTAAAACTACCATCATCTCTACTAACATTAAAACTACCATCATCTCCACTAACATTAAAACCACCATCATCTCCACTAACATTAAAACTACCATCATCTCTACTAACATTAAAACCACCATCATCTCCACTAACATTAAAACCACCATCATCTCCACTAACATAAAAACCACCATCATCTCCACTAACATTAAAACCACCATCATCTCTACTAACATTAAAACCATCATCATCTCTACTAACATTAAAACCATCATCATCTCCACTAACATAAAAACCACCATCATCTCCACTAACATTAAAACCATCATCATCTCCACTAACATTAAAACTACCATCATCTCCACCAACATTAAAACTACCATCATCTCCACTAACATTAAAACTACCATCATCTCTACTAACATTAAAACCACCATCATCTCCACTAACATTAAAACCATCATCATCTCTACTAACATTAAAACCATCATCATCTCTACTAACATTAAAACCACCATCATCTCCACTAACATTAAAACCATCATCATCTCTACTAACATTAAAACTACCATCATCTCTATTAAAACCATCATCATCTCTACTAACATTAAAACCATCATCATCTCTACTAACATTAAAACCACCATCATCTCCACTAACATTAAAACCATCATCATCTCTACTAACATTAAAACCATCATCATCTCTACTAACATTAAAACCATCATCATCTCTACTAACATTAAAACTACCATCATCTCTACTAACATTAAAACCACCATCATCTCCACTAACATTAAAACCATCATCATCTCTACTAACATTAAAACCATAATCATCTCCACTAACATTAAAACCACCATCATCTCTACTAACATTAAAACCATCATCATCTCTACTAACATTAAAACTACCATCATCTCTACTAACATTAAAACCATTATCATCTCTACTAACATTAAAACCACCATCATCTCCACTAACATTAAAACCACCATCATCTCTACTAACATTAAAACCATCATCATCTCTACTAACATTAAAACCATCATCATCTCTACTAACATTAAAACCATCATCATCTCCACTAACATTAAAACCACCATCATCTCTACTAACATTAAAACCATTATCATCTCTACTAACATTAAAACCATCATCATCTCTACTAACATTAAAACTACCATCATCTCCACTAACATTAAAACCATCAACATCTCTACTAACATTAAAACCATCATCATCTCCACTAACATTAAAACCATTATCATCTCTACTAACATTAAAACCATCATCATCTCTACTAACATTAAAACCATCAACATCTCTACTAACATTAAAACTAACATCATCTCTACTAACATTAAAACCACCATCATCTCTACTAACATTAAAACCATCATCATCTCTACTAACATTAAAACCATTATCATCTCTACTAACATTAAAACCATCAACATCTCTACTAACATTAAAACCATCAACATCTCTACTAACATTAAAACTACCATCATCTCTACTAACATTAAAACCATCATCATCTCCACTAACATTAAAACCATTATCGTCATCCCTAACATCATCACAATGATCAATGTCTAGTGCAACTACCACAAACATTATCACCACTAACATCATCAATTTATCATCACCACAATCATCATCACCAGCATAATCATAAACATTAGCATCATCATCACCAGCATAATCACCAACATTAGCATCATCATCACCAGCATAATCATCAACATCAGCATCATAATCACCCGCATAATCATCAACATTATCATCATCATCACCAGCATAATCATCAACATTAGCATCATCATCACCAGCATAATCACCAACATTAGCATCATCATCACCAGCATAATCACCAACATTAGCATCATCATCACCAGCATAATCATCAACATTAGCATCATAATCACCCGCATAATCATCAACATTAGCATCATCATCACCAGCATAATCATCAACATTAGCATCATCATCACCAGCATAATCACCCGCATAATCATCAACATTATCATCACCACCATCATCATCACCAGCATAATCATCAACATTATCATCACCACCATCATCATCACCAGCATAATCATCAACATTAGCATCATCATCACCAGCATAATCACCTGCATAATCATCAACATTATCATCACCACCATCATCATCACCAGCATAATCATCAACATTATCATCACCACCATCATCATCACCAGCATAATCATCAACATTATCATCACCACCATCATCATCACCAGTATAATCATCAACATTAGCATCATCATCACCAGCATAATCATCAACATTAGCATCATCATCACCACCAGCATAATCATCAACATTAGCATCATCATCACCAGCATAATCATCAACATTAGCATCATCATCACCAGCATAATCATCAACATTAGCATCATCATCACCAGCATAATCATCAACATTAGCATCATCATCACCAGCATAATCACCAACATTATCATCATCACCAGCATAATCACCCGCATTATCATCACCACCATCATCATCACCAGCATAATCATCAACATTAGCATCATCATCACCAGCATAATCACCAGCATAATCATCAACATTAGCATCATCATCACCAGCATAATCATCAACATTAGCATCATCATCACCAACATTAGCATCATCATCACAATCATCAACAAAATTAGAAAATCCCACATTTTGTGCAAATATACTTTATGGATGGCCCCTGCCTCCTCCCCACATCCCCCTCCAATAAAAGTAACAGTCTTAAAATCTATTGAATGAAATTTCAAAAAACAACATACGGTCTTGAGGTCGTTTCTGTGGTGATGACCTGGACGGGGATCCACTTTCTTCCATTTCCTCATCGCTGTCTTTTTTTCTTCGACCTACAATCAAACCAAACAGATTATTATCAGAATGTAGAACGTTTAACTGTGTCTTGAAAACTGTTTGAGACAAACAAGATTAATAAGAAAGAAAGAAATGTTTTATTTAATGACACGCTCAACACATTTTATTTATGGTTATATGGTGTCAGACATATGGTTAAGGACCACACAGATTTTGAGAGGAAACCCACTGTCACCACTTCATGGGCTACTCTTATGTCTATTAACAGCAAGGGATCTTTTATTTCCACTTCCAACAGGCAGGAAAGCATAAACCATGGCCTTTGTTGAATCAGTTATGGATCACTGGTCGGTGCAAGTGGTTTACACCTACCCATTGAGCCTTGCGGAGCACTCACTCAGGGTTTGAAGTCGGTATCTGGATTAAAAATCCCATGCCTTGAATGGGATCCGAACCCAGTACCTACCAGCCTGTAAACTGATAGCCTAACCACGATGCCACCAAGGCCGGTATATGTTAAAGAAAATCCTAAATATACATAAATCAAATTCTCTTGTCTTTATCGTGACCCACCTTCCATTTTGCCATAATGTTTTTGCATGACATATGATACCACACATACATGTATTAATGTACAACGTCTAATCATCAACATAAATTTACGGGGTTGAATTTACAAAGCCCGTTTATGACTTACACACATATAACTACATACATTTACAATAGTTAAACACCTGTCTTCCAAAACAATGAAGAGTACATCAGACATACAAAAAATAATATAATTCTAAATTACACCAATGACACACCCAAACTCCCAATGCACTTCGATGCACATTAAATATGGTTACTTCCCCTTGTTGCTACGTACACCGAATTCAGTTACAAAGCTCTCCCAACACTTTCTACATTAAGGCCTCCACGAGTCCAAAATATTGGGACTCTAGTACACAGCCTTTGTTACACCAGTTGTGGAGCATTGGCTGGAATGAGAAATAGCCCAATGGGCCCACCGATGGAGATCGATCCCAAACCGACCACACATGAAGCGAGCATGTTACCACTGACATTGTAAACTGACAGCAAGAGCCGTCTGTATTGTGATTGGTTAATTACATTATTTTTTCGGGATCAAATAGACAACAACACTCGGAAAGTTAATGACATCATTAGAAAGTGGCGTCATTAGCAATTGGAACAGGCGAAGTTGACAATTCAAGGGTCTACAGTTATATTGTAGCCAGGTATTTTTTCCAAGAAATACCAAATATACAGTCAGCTCTGTAGAAAAGTGATTCAGTTTACAATGGACATAACCATATGGTCAAAAATTATATTTGCGGAATCAAATAGACAATAACACCCGCAAATGTAAAAACTCCATATGGTTATTTCCTAATTATATGATGGCAATGGAACTCTCCTGTTGTATCATATCTATACATGTATTTGGTGTACGCACATCAGTTTGGTTCATTGTGCTTTGATATGTTTTTAAGGCTGGTGTCTCAATGGGTAACATAATGGAATCCACTTCCAGGTCAAAGTACATTTAGGAAACCTAATTTGGTTTGCTAAGGGCACAAGAAACTGTAGGTTTCAACCAGATTTACTAGACAATGTTAATAGGGTGGGAGAGGTGGTGGTTATACATGTTTTTATGTATCTTCACCAACAAAAAAAGAAGATATATAATGAAGAATAAAATCCTGATAAAAATAGTAGCCATTCTTTTATTATGTAGTCTACACTTGTATCATGCATAGCCACAATATTTCTTTAAAAATATGGCTTGAATTTAATCTAAAACAATAAAATACTGATATACGTGCAACTTTGCTATAAACTGTAAAATACTGAAAAACAACAAGTCTGAAAGTTAATACTGTTATTAACAAACATTATTACATTACATTACACTCACTATTCACTATTCAGAGAACAAAATAAGGGAAGTAATAATAATAACTAGGTTCAAAACAAAATATGAACGACACATAAAGGTATTGGAAATCTTCCATATAGCAAAAAAAATCTTTAATGACTCTCGACTTCAAACAATTCCAACACTTCATCTATCTTTAACAAACTAAAATAATGATGCAATAAACTCATGGTTTACACACGAAAAAAAAAAAATGAAAAAAAAAAAATGAAAAAAAAAAATGAAAAAAAAAAAATGGAAGAAAAATGAAGAAAAAAAATGAAAAAAAAGAAGAAAAAAAAATAAAAAAAATAAAATAAAAAGAGAAGATTAAAATAAAAGCATATACTGTTGTACACATATGACAACATGCTTGTGCATATCAAATATCAGCTCATTTGCTATTTGAAAGAAGGAACACCCAAATTAAAAATCGAAAACAAGGGCAACAAATACAGCATATCAATATGCATAAACTACATGCGCCATACCACATTCTTCAAGGACTAGAAACAGAAACAAATAGAGAGAAACGTGGAACAAATTATTCAAAGAAGGAATGGGAGATTAAAAGAGCATTTTCATTATTCATTTAAAAATATTTATTTCATACTGTGGTTGGACATGGTGATACACAATCAAATCATTCAGTATTATGCATTATTAGTTTTTTTCTCTACCCCTTTTCTTTTCTCAGCCCTCTAGAATAAATTTTCCATCTAGAGCCAGATGGTGTCTACTTCTGTCTTTTATATACTAGATAGTCTGACATATTTTAGTCATCAAATAGTAAAAATGGTCGCTTATGTGACCAAACCAGTCACAATATAGAGGACTGTTTCTCCATTTTAAAGCATTTTCTCCTTCTGAGAACTACTACTATGTTTCAACTTAACTCCACAGTTCAGTCCTTGTCTTCAGTAACACAGGCAGACACCTACATGTATCTCTTGTGGCCATTATGCACCTTTCAAAAGTTAAGGAAAGCACTAGCACTCATGGCAATAGTGATCAATTGAATATGATGAATACTAAATCTATAGATAGCTAAGCACCTGCAAGTACTCTGAGGTGCCTGCCCTCCTGAATGTGCTGCTCATATTCCACACCAGCCATGATTTAGACTTAGGTCGCATGTTTGGTGGTCATTTCTTACGATTGTTAAAAGGCACTTTCTACGACTTACATTTTAATTTTATTTGTTTGTTTGATTTAATGACACCACTAGAGCACATTAATTAATTAATCATCGACTACTGGATGTCAAACATTTGGTAACACTAACATACAGTCTTAATGAGGAAACCTGCTACATTTTTTCATTAGTAGCAAGGGATGTTTTATACGCACTTTCTCACAGACAGGAAAGCACATACCACATATGTGATCAATTGTGGTGCACTGGTTGGAATGAAAAAAAAATCATAATCATTTGAATGGATCCACTGTGGTTTGATCCTGCGATCAAGCACCTCAGGCGAGTTCTCAATTGACTGAGCTAAATTTGATTTCATACTTATATCCAAATAAGATTCAACTTTAAGCACTCTCCTAGGTAAACCAATTTTTTGACTGGCCTCGGTGGCACAATGGATAAGCCATCAGACTACAGGCTGGTAGGTACTGGGTTCGTATCAAGGCATGGGATTTTTAATCCAGATACCGACTCCAAACCCTGAGTGAGTACTCCGCAAGGCTCAGTGGGTATGTGTAAACCACTTGCACCAACCAGTGATCCATAACTGTTTCAACAAAGGCCATGGTTTGTGCTATCCTGCCTGTGGGAAGCGCAAATAAAAGATCCCTTGCTGCTAATCAAAAAAGAGTTGCCTATGTGACGACAGCAGGTTTCCTCTAAAAAAAGAAAACAGTGTCAGAATGACCATATGTTTGACATCCAATAGCCGATGATAAGATAAAAATCAATGTGCTCTAGTGGCATTGTTAAATAAAATGAACTTGTTTTTTGTGTCCCTATTATTGAAGAATGTAATTTCTTATAAAAATTCAAACCACAGTGTGTTATGTATGTTACTGAGAACAGGTACAAAGTATGTATCATTCTTCATGTATTTATCATTCTATATATATCACAGTGGGTGCTTGGTAATATGTCTGTGAAAGAAGGCTGGGATAAGATTCAACAAAGAAGGGAACAGGTTATCATCACCAACTGAAGTATTGCTGCACAATACTGGATGATCATTCCAAAGTGTAATAACATTGCACGCCATTGGTTGATCATGCCAAGATATAGTATCATTGCAGGCTATTGGCTGATCATTCCAAAGTCTAATAACACTGCACGCCATTGGTTGATCATGCCAAAATATAGTATCATTGCACACTATTGGCTGATCATTCTGGGGTGCTACTTACTTCTATGTCGAAACCGCCGCAATGAACTGCGGGTGTGTCGAATGAAGTTGTAAGATGGCACACATCCTTTGGCATCTTTAAAACCAAATGAATGTAAGCAAGGAATCATTTAATTATATTTTTAAAATAATAATAAAGTATCATTTTTAAAAAGTGGTCATAGGACATTAAAAAGTTGTAGGTTCCTATGAGCATTTTGTTACAGAACAAGGGCAGGAAAAGGTTTTGGATATTGCTAAAATATGGATTTACTGGAATTTTTATTTTATTTTAAATCTATAGACCTGAATATTATAATCATAATGACACTGGCACTATGATATACATTAAAAATACTTGATTAAAAATTATTATATGCACACAACTACATGTATATTTAAGTATAACTAAAAATATTAGTACAATCATAGTAATTGTTTTAAATCAGGCAACAATGAAACAAAATATTCCAAGTCAGTAATCACTTTTAAGTCCATTCATTTTGAAGCGGCACTGTCTGGAATATTTTTATTATTTAAGCATATAGAACAGAAAATCCCATTATGTTTGGTGCATATAAGATGCCACAGTCTGAATTTGTTTCACTACATTAGCTTTTCCAAGTTAAAAATAAACCCAGAATTTTAAAAGTAGAATGCTTTTGGCGGGCCCTCACTGGGCTAAAAATAGTACAGTTTGTCTATTGTTGCATTACAAAAACCGAGCAGTCAATTTGTAGCAGACAATTACGGTAGCAGTCAATTTCAGCACTCATGTCGATGTTATAAACATCGGACTTGTACGCCTTTCGATTGCTACCTGTACACTTTTAAACACACTGTTATGCTAATTTTTATTATTCACTACAACTGAAAATGTTTAGAGTTTTAAAGAGTATCTTCATATAAAAACAACACAAAAACAAAATGACAACCAAGACTCATTTTCACAGTCTTATTGTTACAAATGTCTGTATAAATACAATGTAACCATTTTATTAAGCACTTTTATAATATCTGAAGTATCACTTTAAAAATCCTTCTGTACTACTGAAGTATAAATTACACCACAACACGCATTATAAAAGATGTACGAGTCCGGGGTTTAGAACGTCGCGATGCGTGTCTGCTGCTAACGTAATTGGTTGTGAGGAATGACTGCTAGAATCCGTACGGTATTACAAAATGGTGAACATTGTTCTAACTGGCTAGTAAACATTTGACGATATGCATTAATGACAACAACTCGCAAGTGAATTAAAAGTGCAGTTATGCTTGTATTTAAACTTAGAACTTGAATGTATACGATTGAAACCAGACAATGCAGCTTTAAATAAATTAAATAGTATCTTCATTATTTTATGTAGGGGAAGCAACTCTAATTATAGATTTCACAACACTATTTATAACTGTGATACACTGTGGTAAAGGTTTCCTGTCCTGGACCAGGGCTTCTAGATTATGGTAGCCCCACTCCTGTGGCTAGTGCTATTCAATGTTTGGCTAGTAAATAACTACTATTGCTATGCCTGACGGCTAGTGAATTGTTTTTTTTAAATGTTATAGTTAAGTTTATTTTGTAAATTATATTAATATCATGTGTCCCTACCTCAATCCCCTAATGTTAGTGGTTTTAAGCTCTATCTCCCTCTTTAGGTGACATATTTGATTATTACTAATACCATTATTTAGTAAAAGTTTATTAACTTATAGTAAAGTAGGGCTAGTGAATTTGTAATTGTGGCTAGTACATTTTTTAAATCACTGATCCCATGGCTAGTGGCTGGCTCTTGTGCCCAGGACAGGTGTGCACTACAACAGCGTGCTCTGAATGTGCACATAAAACCCTATGACCTGACCTGACCTGTGGTAAAGGATTGCTTTGTTATAGAGCACATTTTTAAGCCATGGTTATATTTAAGTGTTTAACATATGGTAATCGTTAAAACTTTGTTTAATGACACCACTATGTATTAATCCTCGGATATTGGATATCAAACATTTGTTAATTCTGCCATATTCTGCTATATTTTTCCATTAGTAGCAAGGGATCTTTCTTATGCACCATCCTACAGACAGCAGAGCACATACCACAACCTTTGATATACGAGTTGTGGTGCACTGACTAGAATAAGAAATAGTACAATGGGCTCACCGACAGGGATTGATCCCAAACCGACTACATATCAAGTAAGCATTTTACTACTATGGCTACATCACACCCCATATGGTAATTGTGACACATGATATAGACCGTGCGAGAAGAAACCCACTGCCACCACATAAACTACTCCTAGACTACTCCTACTGAATAGCAGCAAGGGATCTTTTATAGGCAGCCTTTGATAGGCCAGTCATGGGGCAGGGGTTGAAATGGAAAACTGAAAGGAGTGTTTCATTTGTTAAGTGATAAAGTTTGCTTTATTTAACAACACTAGCGCATATTGATTTATGAATCATTGGCTACTGAATGTCAAACATTTGGTAATTTTGACTTAGTCTTATAGGAAAACATTGGCTACTGAATGTCAAACATTTGGTAATTTTGACTTAGTCTTATAGGAAATCATTGGCTACTGAATGTCAAACATTTGGTAATTTTGACTTAGTCTTATAGGAAAACATTGGCTACTGAATGTCAAACATTTGATAATTTTGACTTAGTCTTATAGGAAATCCGCTACACCATCCCACAGACAGTACATCACAGGCCCGTATGCACGGGGTGGGATGGGGGTGGGGGGTGCGACGGGTGTGTATGCATTCCCAAAAATTACTAAAGGTCCACTTTTCTTGTTTAAATTTAAATAACGTTATGTAATCCTTGCTGTTTTGAGGGGTTATTTTTATGTTGAGGTCCCATCACGAGCAATTCGTACCGACCCATTAAAAATCCTGCGTTCGGACCTGCAGCACATACCACAGCCTTAGATATACCAGTCATTTTAATTTTTACCTAAAATAATTCTGGCAATAAAGGAAAGGGTAGAAATATTTGTTTAATGATACCTCAGAACATTTTAAACTACATCTGTTTGGGTCTAACATGGCTATTTTGACACTTGGTTGAGAAAAACAAAAAACATGATATAAGCTATTCCTAACCAAAGAAAAAATGCAAGGATTCTTTTATTTGCACTTTCTCTTAGATAAAAACCCAAGACCATTGAGTGTGATCGATCCTATGACCTATCGTACCTGAAGCTAGTGCTCGATCTACCACCGAGCTACATCCGGACCCTACAGCTAATTTATTAAGAAGTCTTCTCTCTTATTTTGAAATAAAATACATGTAGTAATAATAGTTTATTAAGAAACTAAATCATGCACTAGTATAAGTAGATCTAAACTACAGATTTATGTACAATTAAGAAATGACAGAGAATATTATTTCATCTCTTTGGGGGTTTTTGGTTAAAAATATCCAGTCTAGATTATACAACTACACAAATATACAATTTAAATATGAAAAGGCCTACTAAAATTGTTACACACAACGAAGAAATGGCAGAGAAATCAACGTCTTTTTTTGCAAAAGTATTCAAATATGAAAAAGCCAACTAAAATTTGTAAACCTCTCTTCCAAAATTATACCTCACAGTGTTATTATATCTTATATTAAAACTACATTTAAGCATCAGGGGATAGAATGTAAATAATGTGTCAAGATAATTATATTAGTTCATATTTAACATTCATCTATAGCAATAATTTTAGATATTAAGTGTGATAGATTAATGTGTGACATATTAGTTTGTATCTAACACTGACCTATAACAGCACCTCGCAGGTATCTAGTGTGATATATTAATATGTGATATATTAGTTTGCATCTAACACTGACCTATAACAACACCTCACAGGTATCTAGTGTGATATATTAATATGTGATATATTAGTTTGCATCTAACACTGACCTATAACAACACCTCACAAGTACCTAGTGTGA
>JAECMU010063397.1:0-10315 GCA_016106625.1 Dracogyra subfuscus
GGGATGTCATTAAACAAACATTCCACCATAACTGGTATATCAAAGGCCATGGTATGTGCTATCCTGTCTGTGGGATGGTACATATAAAAGATTTCTTGCTGCCTCTGATGACTACAAGTCAGAATTACCAAATGTTTGACATCCAATAGCTGATGATTAATTAATGAATGTGCTCTAGTGGTGTCGTTAAACAAAACAAACTTAAACAAGCACATTCCTTTCCTTTCCAATAGTGATTGCACACTGCTTATTGTACTACAATCTATGGTGCAATATGGAGATGATATTTAACTTATTGATGCCAGAGCATTGAATGTATGATACATATGAGAAATATGTACAGCTGCTTCAGACAGAAGGAAAAAACACTATTGCCAAATGTGAATTGAATGGTGAATATTTTGCAAAATGATTCAGCTGAAAAGCCAATTTAGAAATTAATTTGCAAAATGCAAAATGAAATTGAATGGTGAAATCTTGCTGAATAAATCAGCCAAAAAGCCAATTAAGAAATTAATTTGATAACCTTTGATGTGTTACAGTTTGTTGGACAAAGACAAATGGAATTTTTGTCTACACATTTTCAAAGAATATTCCTCAAATTGCTAAGACTTTTTTTTTTTACAACAGCTTGAACACTGTTCATGCTGAAGGATAAGAAATGCAATTCTTTAGTATTCCTTTTGTTCCTCCCAAGTCAAGGTGAACATACCACTGCATTTGATAAAATAGATAGAGCCAGTAACCTGGAAGGCAAATATGCAGGTGTAATAATAATAATAAAAATGACAGTGAAAGAAAAACAACTGGGCTTAATCCCCTGACCTTGAATGAATGTTTTATAACTGAGTTATATATATACTTCCTGCAGGATATAGATAAAAGGTTTATTGTCACGGTCATGTAAAGAAATGATAAACATTAGTCATTTATTTTGATGAGGTAAAATGATGAATAGAAAGTGCAAATGGGCCATTTCATATAAGGGTCTCTGTTTTGTCCTGTCCAGAACACTCTTTTCTAATTATTGCAAGTAATAATAAGACAGAACAGCACAACATGCAGTCTTTGAACCCAGTTGAGAAAACCAATTGAAAGGAAGGAAATGTTTTATTTAATGATGCACTCGACAGATTTTATTTACAGTTATATGGCATCAGACATGTGGTTATGGACCACACAGATATTGAGGGAAGAAACCTGCTGTCACCACTTCATGGGCTATTCTTTTCAATTAGCAGTAAGGGATCTTTTATATGCATGCACCATCCCATAGGCAGGATAACACATACCATGGCCTTTGATGTACCAGTCATGGTGAACTAGCTGGGGTGAGAAATAGCTCAATGGGCCCACTGATGAAGAACAATCCCAAACTGACCCCCTATCAAGCGAGTGCTTTACTACTGGACTACATCCCTTCCCAATAGACCCATTGGGTTGATCCTCCAAGGGGATTGATTCCATGACCATCACACCTCAATTGAGTGTTCACTTGTAGAACTGATGTGAAATTATGTTTGGAGGTTTCATCCCCAGATGATCATTAATGATGGTAACACCTGGCACCTTGGGCTGCTTTGAGACCAGACCACAAAGAGAGATGACACAGAGCAAGACTAAATCATTCAGCTCATTGGTTCTGGACATGTCAAAATGACCACAGAGCAATTAGGACCTGATGCCTCAGATATTATCAGAAGTGTACAGAACATTAAAAGACTGGAATAGATATGCAGAGATATTTTCAGTTGTTAATTCATCTCACTGAGACCTGACCACAAAGAGAGGACACAGACCAAGACTAAATAATTCAGCTCACTAGTTCTGGACATGTTTAAATGACCACAGAGCAATTACAGCCTGATGCCTCGAATATTATCAGATGTATACAGATAGATAATTTATAGATCACATAATATTTTCAGTTTTTCATATTATCCCCCAGATATATATTTGTAAAAAAAAAGAAGAAAAAAGATATAAAACGTGTATACCATGTATACCATGATTTTTATATTCCTGCTTTTAGGTGGTGGATTAATAATACATCAGTGGTTAAGTCAACAGCTTTAAGCCTGGTAGATTCTGAGTTCACATCCCAGTACAGGCTCCAAGCCTAAATGAATAATTTGTTTTGTTTAATGACACCACTAGAGTACATTGATTTATTAATCATCGGCTATTGGATGTCAAACATATGGTCATTTTAATACAGTCATAGAGAGGAAACCCGGTACATGTTTCCATTAATAGCAAGGGATCTTTTATATGCACCATCCCACAGACAGGATAACACATACCACAGCCTTTGATATACCAGCTGTGGTGCACTGGCTGGAATAAGAAATAGCTCATTGGGCATACTGACAGGGATCGATCCTAGACCGACCACGCATCAGGTATGTACTTTACCACTTGGCTACATCTGCTCCCAAGCCTTAATGAATTCACAGCTCAGAGAGCAGATATAGAGCCACTACATCAGTTTGTTTCTCAATCTCAACTAACCATTGACCTCTGTCAAGAAGAAATAGTTATGGTGTGTGCGCCAGACAGGATGATTGAACCTTAAATGGATGTGTAAGCACAAACATAAATGAACTTGAAAGCTGGAACATCGATCTGAAATGTAAGAGGTCATGGGATCAATCTTTCTAAGTGGACCAAGGTTTGAAATTCATTTTGTTGAAAAGGGAGGCAATCTTTGCTTCTGACATTTTAATCTTTTATACTTGTAAATATTTGTTCTTCTAATTTCCAAAGATGAATGTTTATATGTAATAAAGTTTATGGAATGTAGGTTTATTTATGTTATATCTTTAATGCTTATAATTGCTATGTGTTTTTAATATCACACAGTGTTGATTAATCAACATTTTTGTCCTGCCTAGCAAATAAAACTTACATTTTGGTAACCGCAATTTCTTCTCCATAATTGTATGTTTGTTCATTCAATCACATGGTATCCATGCCTTAAATGTTCAGACTGACAAAGGTCTGTGTTATTTAGCACTTCTTGACAGTGCCAGGTGTCTTGATTTATAATTTAATGCTGGCTGTGAATAGAAAGGTGATTCTACATTATTTTAATGAAGGTGTAAAATCCACAGGAAGTCTCGTGTTTGGACACTGACATCACGTTTCTTATCCTTTGTTTGGTGTTGTTTTGTTGATGAGTAGTAAAGCAGCATTATTAGGCAGTAAACCTGTCCCCGTCGTAAGCCAGCATTGTGGGCTGGGTCTTGTGTTCTTGAGCAGCTCGGGGATAGCCGAGAACTCTTGTTGAGAGGATGTTATTGTGTCCTGTATCTAGTGATTATATCTATTGTTTACTTGGGAACAGTAGTCTTTCTCAGTTTCTTAGTTCTGTCTTATGCTTCATGGTATATAAAGGGCTATAGTGTTTGTCCTGTCTGTGAAAAAAATGCATTAATATCAAAGACATACATGTATTACCCCTAAAGTCAGTTGTCTGATGAAAGCATGCCAAAAATCACCCACACCTTCTCTCTAAAGTTATTGTTGGACCTGGCTTCTGATAAAGTCAAGACACTGGGTCCAGAATAGGCATGTCTGAACTTTGATGACAAAACATTCTATAGCCTGCCATAAAGTTACTAGACCCAGCATTGGTGGCACAGTGGCTATGGTAGCCTATGGGACTATTTGCTTGAATCTTGTGTTCATGAATGTAATCCCAAATAAAATTAAAATAAAGGAAGTCATAAAAAAGAACATCCTTTGTAATGGCTGCAGGTTTGTTTTCATTACAGGCAACTTATTTTAACTATACATGTCACAGTGTTTTTCACTTATAGCAGTCATAGATCAAAAAATTATTGGGGGATTTTCCCCCACTTTTTTTGTTTTTGTTACAAGTGAAGTTTTTGTATGAAGCATGCACTACTACCAGTATTGAGAGGTTGGACACAGCTCCATGGTTCACCAATGCAGGATTACATTGTTATCATGTTACCTGAGTGAAAAACCTATCTAAATTGCTATTTCAGGTAACTGGGACATCTCAGGTGGTCTTTGATGTTTGAGCATTTTGTTTTGGCCATCGTGTGATCACTATCTAATCCATCATTGTATTACACAAGCAAATAGAACTAGAAAGGTGGTCACTTCTTCTCCACTTGAAATCACTTTAATGCATATTTTAATACAACACTCTTTGTTCAGAATGAACCAGCCTTGTGTATAGCTGTACATTGATAGATCCTTGGATTACTTTCTAAGACACTCTGGCTTTATCTACTGCGTACTGTTTTTATGAAACTATTTTTAATTTATCTATGTGATACCAGAGTAAAATGAGCTTTATTAATGGTATAGCCATGAAGTGGATTGACTTCGAACCACCTCCACCATTGTCCGTCATCATCTGTGGGTGTTTGAAAGTCACTGGTTACCTTGTCTTGTTCCCTTCAGTGTGACTTGTGAGGTCATTCCCAATTCACTGTCTGCAGGATATTGTGTCTAATGACATGCAGAAGGTTAAGTTTTTAGCATGATTGATAGCATCTAGTGCAGTAATATGGCATGAGAAAGAGACAGTTGATGTGCTATATATATAATTATTGTTTTTTCCATCTGTCTTCAGGCATTGTGAAATACGGCCTTTCGTCATTTCCCACACTGGTGTAACAATCGGTTGAAATCTTTATGTCAGAAAAGGAAGAAAAAAACACCTTGTGAATGAATAATATAAAAGTGTCATGCTTTAAACTCATTACTGTATTCTAGTGTGCAAAATCACAATTAAAGGTATTAAACAGTATTCCTCTCCAGGCATGGAAGTAAGAAAGGTTCAAATAGAATATGTATGAAGGAACAACTCGGGGCCCCACTCCATGAAGTGATCTTAGCCATTATGCACTTAAGGTGATCATAGCACTGAGATCAAAGAAAGAAATGTTTTATTAACGACGCACTCTACACATTTTATTTACGGTTATATGGTGTCGGACATATGGGTAAAGACCACACAGATTTTGTTTAGAGGAAACCCAATGTCGCCACTTCATGGGCTACTCTTATGTTGATTAACAGCAAGAGATCTTTTATTTGTGCTTCCCACAGACAGGATAGCACAAACCATGGCCTTTATTGAACCAGTTATGGATCACTGGTCAGTGCAAGTGGTTTACACCTACCCACTGAGCCTTACGGAGCACTCACTCAGGGTTTGGAGTTTGTATCTGGATTAAAAATCCCATACCTCGACTGGGATCTGAACCCAGTGCCTACCAGCCTGTAGACCAATGGCCTAGCCATGACACCACTTAGGCCAGTCACACTGCACAAGAGTCTATATGTATTTATGCATGTGTTTGTATGTGCATATGCATGTGTGTGCATACATTCATGCATATACTGGCCTCAGTGGCGTCGTGGTTAAGCCAACGGTCTACAGGCTGGTAGGTACTGGGTTGCATTTCTCCTACAACATTTCTAAGTGAGTGTCAAAGGGAGCTGTGGGAATCACTTGCCTTTCCTGGTGAAGACTGAATATGTGTGTATGCACATGAATGATATCTGCATTGTTTTTTCACGTACATATATAAGTCCTGTCATTATTCCCTTGCTAATTTGGCAGTAGTATAGTATATAAAGAAATAAAGGATCACATAGCAACAAGATATAATGACTGCATCAAAAATCAATTCATATTGTCAGAAGTTGACTGGGAACGTATTATAGGCAGCACATTCAACACTACACATATTCAGTCCCACATAACAGACATTGCTATGCTAGTAATGAATTAACAGTTCAATGTGTTCCCTTATTTCTTTCCATCAGTATATTTCAGAATTTTTGTGTGTGAGAATTTGCTATCTATATTTACGGTTAAGGTGAGGCATGCATTTGTTAAATTAGCTTCAGGTGAAAGAATTTCCATCAAAACAGTTAAAGGTGCAAGGTGGATTTTACTGCAGGCATAACAAAACCTGCTTCATCCACCCTTAAAAGTGGTCCTGTGGTTACTTAAATACTTGTCTAAGCAATTATGTGGCTGGAACTGTTTCCGGTTTCTCAGCTGCAAGTGTATAATTGAATCCAGATCATCTTGTGTTACTGTGCAATTCAAGTCTTGGAAATTCCTCCAACTTGCATGTTGTTCTTGGATTCATCTTTCAGTTTACCAAATCCATTCTTTGTTTTAACATCAGCTGATAAAATCCTCTTGTTTACATTTTAAAATTGTTCGCTGTTGATTTTATTGTTCGAATTTCTTTTGAGCAACTGGTGGGGACTTCAGATTTTGACAACCACAAGCTGAATAAATACTGGCGTTAATTGACCATGAAATAGTTGCACCAGTTTAAAATTGTGGCCCTGTTGGTTTTGACTCCTCAGTGGTTTCATCTAATTAAGTTTTAACCTATCAGTAGCTATTCAGTTAAAAAGCTTAGATCAAAAGCTGATAAGGAGTATCAGCTATTATTGCAGGTCTTTGAATCTTGATTAGTTAATGGTTTAGTTGGTAGGAGCATTCGCCTGTGGTGTTAGATTTGATAGATCGAAACAGGCCTCAGTGGCGCAGTGGTTAAGCCATCAGACTTCAGGCTGGTAGGTACAGGGTTCGCTGCCCCATACCAGCTCCCAACCCAGAGCGAGTTCTTAAGGGCTCAATGAGTCCCTAACCACTAACCAACTAACAACTAACCTACTGTCCTGGACAGACAGCCCAGATAGCTGAGGTGTGTGCCCTTAATTGGATATAAGCTTGATTTATGTTGAAATAAAATGATGGATTGAATCCCAATCAGTGCCCTATGACTGGTATATCAAAGAACCTGTATGTGCTGTCCTGTTTGTGATAAATGCAAATAAAAGACCCCTTGTTACAAATTAAACAAATGTAGCGGGTTTCCTTTAAGAATGTATGTCAGAATTACCAAATGTCAGACATCCAGTAGCCATTAAGTAATTAATCAATATGCTCTAGCGTTATTGTTATATATATATATATAAAACTTCAGGTCTGTTTGAACCATTGTATATAGTATAATTGGGAAAGATCATTTACAAATAAGCATCAATCAAGTTGTACTGACAAAATTAATATTTATTGTACATAAAAAAAACCTTACATTGATATCAATACCATTGAAGTTTGCCTATCATGCAAAATAATGATTTTACAAAGATATTATGTACAGTACATGCCATATTACACCTATGTGTGTATACTATGTATTAGATTTCCCAATTTTCTCTTTGAGCTTGAGTGACACATGCATCCATCTTTATATAGCTGCTGAAGGTCTGTATCAATATTTACCTGTGCCTTAACACATCAACACAAATAGGTGGTGTCATGTACAGCTTTTGTGCAAACGAAAACACCAGCTTTAAATGATGCAAATAGCCACTCTTTGTGTACACAGTAAATCCAGTAAACTCTTCGCCCGTTCTCGTCATTCCTTCCTTTGAATGCAGCATGCATGCACCATCAATACCACAACAAAAAAAAGAGTTGTCAATACCAGATAACTTGCCTGCCGTGTTTTCTAATTTATTATTTCACACCATTGTAAATATTACATAATGGGCTTTTTACAGTAGGTTAATACTATTTTTGTTTAGTAGGATTGTATGTCATAGGACATTGTTAACCATGTGAAAATTAAGGTACATGTAAGTTTTGTTTTAAATATTTAAATGTTATTTGGTGCTTAGTAAGTGCAATGGGTCACTTTGTAATGTATTAATCCTGGGCAATTTTACAACCACAAAAGAAAGTGTTAACCTACAAAAATAACAGCATGGTTCCTAATTTGATTTTATCATTGAGAAAGAAACACAGTTTTGCTGAAAGACTTGTGTTTTCAAAATAAACTTAAATATAGAAAAGAAACACCCAGCATTCTCTAAATGTCTTTCTGACTTAAAAACAATAATATTTCAGTGCATGTGTTTATAATAATTTTTCTTAAATATCTGGTGCACATATTAGATCTGACTTATCACCATCAAGTCTGATCATGTGATGAAATGTAGATGGTAAGGTGAAATTGGGGTCAAAGTTACAGTAACCTTGATGGCCATTTGTGTACATATTGAAACAATCAGTAGGATGTTTAAAGTTTCAAGTTTGTTTTGTTTAACAATACTATTAGAGAATGTTTGGATGTTAAACATTATGTAATTTTTTATATTTAAAAAAATATTTAGTCTTAGGGAAAACCTACTACATTTTTCCATTAGTGGCAAAGGATTTTTTGATGACAGCACCTCAGGCGAGCACTCTGCTGACTAAGCTAGATTCTGCCTCGTCAGTAGGATGTGATCAGTGGTAGTATGCATTGTGATATGAACATATAATATGTCATAGGGTTTTACATGTACATTCAGAAAAAGCTGTTGTAGTGCATGCCTGTCCTGGGTGCAAGGGCCTGCTTCGGCTGGCTTCTCTGTCCAGGACAGGAAAGGTGGGGGTGGTAGAAAGGAGGGACCGCCTGCACTGGCAGGTGCAAGGGAGCACCAGCAGCCCTGACAAAGCTGGTAGCAAGCGGGGGTGCTATGGAATTTTTAATGGAGCAATTAATATGCCAAGGAGAAAAAGGTGTGCAATTTTGACTGAGGAATTTTGGCACAATTTTGAATGGTTGGTCAAAAGGAAAGTTTCCGGAGCTAGTATAAGTCAAGAATAGCTCGTTAATTTAGACCTAGTGTGATATGAACCAAAACGTCTTTAATCATATGGGTAATAAAGTGGGTTATTCCCTCAGAACTCTGTGTGACATGCATATCAAAAACTGGTATGTGTTATCCTGTTCATGGTGAACCATATGTATAGCATCTCCTTTGGTGGCAGGTGTCTGGTCATTCTTTAAATCTTTTTTTTTTTTTACGACGCACTCAACACATTTTAACTACAGTTATATTGGCATCGGACATATGATTATGTCGAGAAAAAAACCCAGTGGTTAGCTGACGGGGTCTTTAAATCAAATGTCTTATTGCCAAATGACCGAAATACTTCCATTTCAGCAATGTGCTGAGGTGTTGTTAAACAAACATTCTTTTCATTTCTCCGGTACCATTCTACCAAATCAGCATGTCAACAATAATTTGCCAAATGGATGAATGTTCAATGTTTTTCACCAAATCCAAATTTAGTCTCTCTCTTCTTTTTTCTTTCTTTTTTTTTCGTTTGTTTGAAACCGTTGCACAGAATCAGAAGTTTGTCAAGCAGTACTAACAGTGTTTCCCAATTTGGATCTATTTCATGGCTTGTGTTGACCCTCTAATGGGATAATATTTTGACATTAAACATGGCTTGTTGTGTGAGGGGTTAATTGTTATTGGCTGCTGTATTTGGGGCCTATCCAGTGGAGCTGAAACCTGCTGTCTGCTGAGTTGAGGAGCAAGCATGACTCACTCGGCTGGAGATTACACCACTTTGTATTCATTCAGCATGATGCAGTGGGGGTTTTTCTTTCTAATTTAGCTTCACTTGACCTCTTAATTATTCCGTTGACCCCTTATTTGGAGAAACCTTTGAATTGAAGAAAGCAAAGCAAAGCATTCTGTTTTATTAATGAAATGGAATTTTTTTAATGTTTTTTGGGGGTGGTTTTTTTTTTGTCAATTCAAAGGTTTCTCCAAACAAGAGGTCAACAGAATAATTAGAGCTGAACTAAAGTTAAAACATACATTGTTTAAAAAAGGAAACTTTAAAAAAAAAGAGAAAAAAGTGGGAAGGTGAAAGTCCACCTATATTGAGATGTTACCTACTTCTCGAGTATGATTATGGGTCTGACTATAATGGATGTGGTGCCTGTAAGTGTTTGCCCCTCAATGAGAGATGATTACCAGACATCACTACAACCAGGTTCTGTGTACCTTGGGGTCAGGTGATACTGAGGTGATACTGAGATGGCATGATTGACAAATACTGTAGCTTCCAACATCCATCCCCCTTTATTTGACACACAGTAACTGATGTGTGTTTTTGTATGGTGGGGTGGTGTGTGTGTGTGTGTGTGTGTGTGTGTGTTAAACATTCATTTGTACATTCATTCATTCATTCATTCATTCATTCATTCATTCATTCATTTTATTCATTCATTCATTCTCATTCATTCCATTCATTCATTCATTCTCTCTCTCACTCATTCATTCTATTCATCCCATTAAAATCATCTATGTATTTTTATAGTGTCCTAACAAAAAATAACTTCATCTCTGTTATATATATGTGGTATCTTTGAAAAGATAAAACAAAACAAACAAGAATATATGTGTATTATAATATTAATTTATGTTATTAAGCAGGTGTACTTTTGCTATAATG
>JAECMU010063399.1:0-17440 GCA_016106625.1 Dracogyra subfuscus
TTCATCAGTAGATAAAGACAAGAGCACAACAGGATCAGAGGGTGCAGAGACATACAACACCGAGAACAAGGACACGAGGAAGACAAGCACAACACTACAGTGACCGTACAGCGAGGCACAACAAATAGCAATACACTCCTGTGCCCCGTTCCACAAAGCTATCTTAGCCTTATGATCATCTTAAGTGCATAGCTACCTAATGTGCTTAAGGTTATCTTAGCACTAAGATCACTTCGTGGAAATGGGGCCCTGGTATCAATACAGTGTAGTTATTGGAACAGCACTGTACAGAGGAGAATATTGTATGAAAGCAAATGTTAAACTGGGCATTTTATGTGTCCATATATTTAATGACTTTATATCTAAAGAGTAAAAGAACCAACCTGCCTATAAGAGACGAGATTAGTGCTCAAAATGCCCTTTTACAAATTATTCAACTGCTGAATAGAGTAAGAAAATGATGAATAATTGAATGTAAGGATGTTAAAATGTTAATTTAAGGGCAAATTTTTAACCAAATATTTTGTTAAAAACTCTGTTCAAGACGATATTATATTTATTTATTTACTTGCGAAAAAAGTAATCAGACATTTGTTTTTATAAAAGTTTTTCAGAAATAACCTTAAAATATGGACCTTACATTCAATGTGTAATTTTTCTATATATATTCTCAAGTTATCTGAATGTAAATGTGCCATAAGTATTAAAGCAAGAGAACAAGCACAGTCCCCATCCACCCACAATAACTCTTAAATCCATTCATTTAAGGACTCGCGGCTCCCTTTTTGTGTGTCTTGTTCATTCCAGTTATTAAAACGATAATCAAATATTGTATTCGATGTCTCTGCACCCTCTTCTATTGGAACCTCCGAAGACTGTCTGGAAAAAAAACAGGTCACATAAATATAAATTAAAATTAAACATTTTGATCCACAAATTAAGTTTGATATTTCAGAATACCCTACCAATATTTTGATTATCAGATAAAATAACACATATATATATATATATATATATATATATATATATACAGTGAAAGCACACCTAATGACCACCTAGTTTTAAGACCACCCTGATATAAAGACCCAATATTTTGAAGACCAGAATACTTCCTTATAATTTTTTAGTAAAAATACTATGGTATAAAGACCACTCCACTATTACAGATTACAACCAGCAGATCCAATGTACGTTTTCAGTATATTTTGACCCCATAAATGTGACAGGGTTTAATCTACCATACATTTTGGGGCCTGTGAAAGGCTCCATTCCCCTAACATAAATTCCCAATCCAATACCAAACTTTTCCCAATTACAACCCAACAGTTTCCCAATTAGGATTTCCAAAGTTGCTAAGTTGAAGAAAGAAACGGCTGTTTTTACGATATTGATTTAATGGTTTGTGACGACTTTTTTCAACAATGGCCTATAGCAAAACGATTGAGGCAAGAAATAAACTACTCGCCAGTTGTAAGTTTTAGGCGAATATGAGACGCACGTGAGTCGCTACTTGCCTCTCATGGAGAGGCCTGGTATTGGTATTGATTATTTTTGAAAATTCCCTTTTTTGGTATTTGAAATGTTATTTTTTCCCAATTGACCAAAAAGGGACCCTTAAAAAATTGTCTAGATTATACCCTGTGTGACCACCGCATTTGCCTTGTTATGTCACACGGATGGCATCAAAAATCAGAAGGGTATCATTTGTCCAGAGTATTGTTAACCTATTTTGTGTAATAATTAAGAAAAGTAACGGGACCATACTAAAACGTAACTGAAGTAGGTTTGACACTTAATTATTCTTGCCAGTCGGTACAAATGGTAATAACCCATGAGAACCTATTGATTTTATCTGTTGAGACATTGTTGATAATAACCAGGAAGGAGGGTGGAACGTAAAAACACACAATCAATATTTACCAAACAATCATTATTCTGAAAATTAGTAATTCGGTATTAAGACACCCCCCGCATTATTAACACCAAAGTTTGTAAGTCCCACTGATGGTCGCAATAGCGGAGTTTCACTGTATAATGGCTTTATGTAAACAAACAAGAAATTACCAAATAAAAACAAATACATCTATTCTATTAAAGATGTAGTAATTAATGGCCTTAAAAAGAAATACTACTCTCAATCTAACTTGGTATATATTAAATATATATAAATAAACTACAAAACATATTTTGTTAAATAAACTATGCAAACACAAAAACACTTTTTACCATAAGAAATTTAAAAAAATAAAAAATAAACTCATTATCTCCACATTTTAGAAGTTTAATGAATTAAAATAAATAAAGATAAACCCATTATCTCCACATTTTAGAAGTTTAATGAATTAAAAAAAATCTTTAAACAAGCTTGATAATATGCAATTCATATTATACATTAGAAAGCATATATATGTACTGTAAAATAATAATATATGCAGAAACAAAAACATCAAGTGAAAACAAATACCAAAACCAACAATGAGACCCATGAATGCCCATGTCTAAGAGTTATGTTAGTTACAGTTAAAATACATTTATTGCAAACTGTGCAGCTATCATACAACAAACTGAGAACACTAAATTTTAGAATCTATTTGTTAAAGAAAGACCAGTACTACAATAATAACTATTAATTGTACAAATGTTAGTTTTATAAGAGAACACATTAAAGGGGCTATTGTGAGTTTATAACCATGGTAACATGTTTTCAGTCACTATGGATGGGATCAGGCTCAGTTGGTAGAGCACTTGTCTGAGGTGCTTGGCTTAAAGGATCTAATTATCTCATGTGAACCCATCCTTTGATCATTCCCCCACCATACAGACCAGCATCACATGACCAGTATATCAAAGGAAGGGCATATAAAAAGATCCCTTGCTGCTAATGGAAAAATGCAGTGAGCTTCCTCTACATACAATGTCAGAATTATCAAATGTTTGACATCTAATAGTTGATGATTAATAAATCAATGTGCTCTAGTGGTGTTGTTTAACAAAACAAACTTTTAAGTCACATCCAGTGTAGCCTTTCTGAATAAATGTATTTAAATTACAATATTTAGATATGTGAACAGTATGGATTTTATCTACAAAAATTCCATATAAAACCATTTGTTTCTCCTCCCAGCCACCACAGTGCACACAAAGAATGTGAAATAAGTGGATAAGATGTATTTAATGATACAATGCTTTATAATTCAAACTTTTTAAAGTTTTATTATCCAGGCATGAGTACAATAAGCCACTACCTATTTTAATAGCTACAAACTCATTATAGACCCTTTAATGGTTGAAATAACATCCTAATGTCTTGATCATAATTCTGACTTGGAGTTGTTTCTGGAAGAGACAAGATTAAAATAAATTAAATCAGTGCTTCTTAAAACTGGGTTGGAGGATAAATGGAAAATGGTGGCATGGGGGGGGGGGGCAGTGTAATCAAAATGTAATAAACATTGGATCTTATCCCTGTAAATAAATAAAAAAAACATTTTGTAGGCCTGATATAACTTAAAATATAATGATGATCCATTTTACTATTTAACATGGAGTAAACAATTGATAAAATATAAGTTATTTCAGGCAATTTTAAGTGACAAGATGATTTAGCAAATAATACAAAAATAGTGGGCCGAATTTCAAATTTAATGTTTGTATCAATGACTAGAAAAATAAATTATTTTAAAATTATATTGATTGCAAGATTAAATGCTTTAATAAATCAACAATATAGATATAACACTAATGTAGTCATTCTGTATGCAACTGAGTTCAAAGGTTTTAAGTAAACACATTTTTATTTGTACCACAAAATGATGTACCGGTATTTGTCACAAACCGGAGAAAAGGTTTTCAGTTTATGAACAGAAAAACAGACAACAGTGGTAAAACAATTGTGACCAGTTGTAACTTCAGGATAAATATAACACACTGACAGTAATACGGTACATATTTTGCTGTGACAATCATTGGTTTTGTTGCATAATCACTGAATTCTGTTGTAAGTGTTAAAAAATTCTAAATCCTGTATAAATATAAATTGTAACTCCACATTTTGTTTTCAGTTATGTTATATGGCACTACTCATTATTTTAAAGTTTAAATGTAAATGGTCATAATACATACACAGTGGGGTTTGAAGTTACTCATATCTTGGGTGTAATAAATAATGTTGTGCACCTTAATTCAACTATAATATTCTGTTTGTCATGTTATTACTGCTATATAAATAAATATAAAAGACAAAAAAATTTTTAATTAAAAATAATTTTAAAACTAAGGAACTGAAATAGGGTTCACAATATCATTGGCTAATTTTTCACCGATAATGTTTGCTTCTTGCAACTGTGATAAAACCTTGGAAAATTTGGCAAATAATACAATATTATGTGACCTAGATTCAAGATCACTGCCAATTTAAATTAAAGAATGGCATGATATAGAAGCAATCTTGATTATTAAAAATTTATATGAGGACCATTGCATTGAATGCTGATAAAAATAACAAATATAAACAAATACATAAAAATATATTCAAATATTGCTTTGACCGTATTGCTTCTTATTGTACCACGCTTTGCTGTCAGCCCCTTTAATCTTACCCATGGTGTAACCTATAGTTAGACGATGGGCATGTCTAACCTAATTTCAGCGATTACTGAATGGCTGAAGGAAGTTACGCCTTCAGTTAACATAGAGTGCAAATTTCAAACTATTTTGTCAAGGTGGCGCAGCAAAAGGGGGCGTGGTACAAGGGAGTTACCTCATACCTTTACGAGAGTTTCGTAAAGGTATGAGGTAACTACTACTTATTCATCGTTGTCTCCTCACTTACAGCATGATGTACTCTCACCACACACAGTGAAAACAAAACAATTCATCTATGGGGATGGATTTTTCTTCTTCCTCTTTTCATAATTCTGCCATTTTGTGGAGAAATACATTGCCTATATACACCAGATATCAACAGAGTTAAAACTGAATTATATTATTTTATAATTACAATTTTTGTATTTAATCCCGCAAACAAATTCTCAAAACAGATTTCATGGGTTCCCCCTGCCCACAAGTAATTAAATCACAGTTAATGTAAAGGGAAGCAACAGTTATTTGATTTCACAGAAAGAGGCTCACTTTTTGCAACCAGAGTGATTCCCACTGATTTGAAGATAACCTGCGATAAATGTTCGGAAAATTCGACTAAAATCTTCAATAGTATTTGCATCCAGTGAATCGACATTGTCTGTTATTTCATGCCATACTGATGGAAAAGGAAGTGATATCAAATGCAATATTGGAACACCTGTGAAAAAAGAGAAAGAAATACAACAAGAAATAAGATAATAAATGTAAATTAATTATACCAAGTTTAACAAGCATTCTGAGTGTATTACTAAAGCAATATATATCCCCTACCGGACTCAACAAATTTTCATATCTCCTAAATTCAAAGGTCATAACTCTGTGAAAATAAATTGCCATGAATGTTACACTTAATCTGCAACAAGACATAATAAAGCCATACACAAAATTTTAGTTCAAAATATGTTGAGGCATTGCTACAAAAACATTCTAAAAACTATGGCTATAATTATGTCAAAAATAAGTAAAACTTGAAAGTTAAATTTGATCTGTAACAGAATGTGATAAAGCTATACATAAAATTTCAGCTCAACATACACATTTTTATCTCATAAATTCAAGGCCATAACCATGTCAAAAATGGATACATCGCCATGAAAGTCAAACTTGATCTGTAACACTACATGATAAAGCTATACACAAAATATCAGCTTAATATCTCAAGGCTTTGTGGGAAAACATTTGGAAAACTATAAGTGAGACAGATGGACGGATAGACAGACAGACAGAAGGACAGAGATGAAATCTATAGTCTCCTCCGGTTGGATCAGTAGGGGACTAATAATACATGATTACAAACATTTTGTCATTATACAATTTACTCTATTCTAAAAACAGTGAATGTTATTTTTAGATAAACTTCAGAAACTGACATCATTGTTAAATAGAATGTCATTACATAAAACAGGTCATTAGAAACTGATTTTTGTGTATTTTTAACTAAATAGAAGTGTTATTTGTATTCATATGAATTATTTGTAATTTTTTGTGAATTTATTGATGTGTAAGTCACAAATTTAGTATAAAATTGTTTCACCATGCGATTTCATTCAGTTTATGACTGGTGTACATTACCTTCATACATATTAGATAAAAGTAAGTAACCTATATACATATAATTAACTAACCGTTACACTTATTAAGAGTAACTAACTTCCATACATATATACTAAGAGGAATTAACTTTTATATCCATAATAAAAGTGAAACCAACCTTCATACATAAAGGGCAAATGATCATCTTGGACGCCTGCATGCCTGGCTGTTGGCATGTTGGGAAATAAAACTTTTCTCTCTCGAACGTACTTCTCATAGGAATCTGCTTTCCTCAACAACAGGTTCTCTTTGAAAAGATCTTTTTCTGTAAACAGAGACCGTGCAGTAATAAACTAAATGTGTGTTTGTGTGTGCGTTTCATATGTAAATTATTTAGTTCTGAACTTTTCAGTGCTTCTGAGTTCTCAGTTACCCGAGTTCTCGGCTACACCACCATTGCCACTACAATTATATGGACATAAATAAGACATAAAACAAAAACACTAAATATACAGGAAGTCATAGTGTACACGATTCTGTATAATCAGGTATAAATAGAAAACATTTGTTAAATTAAATAGTTAAATATATAGGAAGTTATAAACATTGTCATTTAATGTTTTGCAGCTTTCTCCCATAATTCGCAACCAGACCTGTCAATACTCCTGGATTTATACGGGAGTCTCCTGGTATTTGATGGAGACAATTTCTCCTGTTAAATGAAATTTTTGTAGGCATAAAAAAAAATTCAATCCCCTTTTGCAAAAATAAGGGAAGTAACTATGACAGATCTAAAGTGCCGGACTTTGGCCCAGAGTTGACAGCAATACACATGATGCATGCATCCATTAGCAGCAAGGGATCTTTTATATGCTATAACAGACAGGATAGCACAAACCACAATCTTTGATATACCAGTCGTGGTACATTGGTTGGAACGAGAAACAACAGGCCCACCAACAGGGATCGATTACAGACCGACTGCACATCAAGTGATGACTTTACCACTGGTCTATGTCCTTCCCCTTTACTTAAAGATATGCATTTTATTTTAAATTATGGGCAGGTCGTAGGTCAGTGGTAAAGTGCTCACCTGATACACATTCCAGTTAGAATCAATCACAATCGGTGAGCCTATTGGGCATTTCTTGTTTCAGCCAGTGTTCCACAAATGGTGTAACAGAA
Source organism: Dracogyra subfuscus (assembly GCA_016106625.1). NCBI lineage: Eukaryota > Metazoa > Mollusca > Gastropoda > Neomphalida > Peltospiridae > Dracogyra > Dracogyra subfuscus. Next base: position 7,360 of record JAECMU010063399.1, read on the forward strand.
GCTGGGGTATGCACTATTCTAACATTGTGTATATAAAAGATCCCTCACTGTTAATTGAAAAGAATAGCCCATGTAGTGACAGCTGTGGGTGTCCTTTCTCATTATCTATGTTAAGTTTTGTTTTGTTTAACTAGAGCACTTTGATTAATAAATCATCAACTAAATTGGATGTCAAACATTTGGTAATTCTGACTCATAGTCATCAGAGGTACCCTGACACATTTTTCCTAATGTAGCAAGGTATCTTTTATATGCACTTTCTCACAAACAGAAAAGCACATACCACAGCCTTTGACCAGTTGTGGAGCACTGGTTGGAACAAGAAAAACCTCAATCAGTTGGAATCATTAGCTAAGAGGTCCTTAATTAACATATGCCTGAAGCCATATAGTCATTTTAAAAATATAATATTTTTTTTTTCATTTAAAATTATGACATTCTTTCACAATAAATTATTACCCTTCTAATTAATATGTTTTCAAAAGCAAAATAGAATCTTTGCTTAAGTAGTGGCGTAGGAAGGTGCCAAAAAGTGAGGGGCACACACACACACAAACATATATATATATGGGCTACTCTTTCCGATTGGCAGCAAGGGATCTTTTATATGCACCATCCCACAGACAGAATAGCACATACCACGGCCTTTGATATACCAGTCATGGTGCACTGGCTGTGACGAGAAATAGCCCAATGGGGATCGATCCCAGACCAACCGTGCATCGAGCGAGTGCTGTACCACTGAGCTACGTCCCGCCCGCTAATGGATGAAGAAAAGTACCCAATTTACACTACAGCTCATTAGAAAAACTGGCTTGTCTGTGCTTCAGTTTCTTACTGATGTTAAATGGACTGTATTACCAGTTGTGCTGTTATACAACAATTATTTTCATTCAATAAATGTAAACAGTTTGAGCTGAATTAGAAATACTTAACATTTGATAAAATAAAAAAATCAGAACTTACCTATTTTATGTAAATCTTGATATAATTTAGATGTTTCTGGAAATATATTTGCAAATCTCGTATCTTTTGTGCCTATTAAATCCAGCAAAACAAAATCATTCTGAAAGGATAAAGAAAAAAGAAAAATCAATGTTTTGCACACAAAAAACACATTATCCAATAAATTATAGTTAAAAATCATTAGGTTATGGAAAAGAGCTAATTTTTCCCTGGATATTTCCTCTCAGATTTTCTGTTGTTTGCAAATCTTGTATCTTTTGTGTTTATTTAATCCAAAAACACAAGATCATTCTGCAATAACGAAATTTTTAAAATCAATGTTCTCTCTTTTTTCTTTGATATTTTTTCTTAGATTTCCTGATGAGTTGCAAGCATGCTAACATAAACCTATTTTCTGAGAACATTTTTGCTGTTAAGTCATCAAATATACATTCCTCTCCTTTTAAAAAAAAGGAGTCTATCTACCGGTATTTGAAAATTGATCTGATCATACGTACTACTGCATGTAACATGGAAAGACTTGAATTTTGTGGATGTCGCTGTTGCTTCCACTTGGAGGCCAGATGTCTGGCACCATAGATGGAGTCAGTGGGACTCCAGTGTTTGAAAGCCTCCTCTCCATCGAGGAACACCAGCTGTAGGGTGAAGTCTAAATCCTGCGAGGTCAAAAGAAAAACAAATGTCACTGATATTTTCTTCATGCAAACAAGGTAGTGTTCAGTAAACATTTAATAAACTCATTAACCCTCATAGAATGAATGAATGAATGAATGAATATTTAACAACACCTCAGCGCAAAAATACACATCGGCTATTGGGCGTCACAAATGGCAATTATATGAAAATATTATTTATATATATCGATGCAAAACCAGTGTTAGGAGCTGTGGGGGAAAATTATAATACAATACATAAAATCAAGGTAAGCATATCTTAAAACTTTTTATAGAAGTCAAAGTGTTTCAAAAACTTCACAATTAATTCTGAAATTTAAAAGATTCCAAAACATTTCTGTTGCCAAATATATCACTTCTCATCGGCTTGAGATGGCCACACTCCACCAAAATGTGGTGCAGTTAGTGTACACTAACAATGTTCACACTGAGGGGGAGGGTCCTTCTTTAAAATAAATGAATGCATCAAATATGTATAGCCCTCATAGATATTTTTGCTAGAGCCCTAAGTAATATAGTTATTCAGTTGAAAACTTGAGCAAGGTTAGAAAGAATACTTATATAGCTTTTACATTTCTGTAATAAACTGAGAAAGTGGTCCATGGCAAGAGTTTCAGTAAAAGGCCTCTACAGTCTAAAAGAGCATAGCTTCAAGAAGAAACCAGTATTATTTGGAGAAGCAAAACCTTTCAAACCAAATACAGTAGCAAACTACAATAAACAATATTTTGACTTGGGGGAAAATTAGTAATATTGTGCTTGTTTGGTGTATATTGAGACAGTTCAATCATGATTCTTGGTTCAAAGTGGTTTGAGAGAGGATTAACTGAAATTTGGTCTTGTTTTCTGCTTAAATTCTGTACAAACTGAATGATTTTGCACATGAAATTGTTTCTGACAAGATCAACAGCCCATTGCAAACTGAGTTTGTTTGAACATAGTAAAAGATTTAAGTCTCTCATATTTTAACCACTGATAAAGCAAATGGGCTTTTATGTTCCTTTGTTTCAACCTGGGAAAAACAAATAAAAGCTTAAATTAAGGAAGCTTTTAACGCAAACCTATATAAGCAGGGCTCGAACTTAACGACAGAACTAGATATAAATTACTGTGGGTTGGGAGAATCACCGATGGCATCTTTGTGTCGCTGGATAAAAATTACAGTGGGTTGGGAGAATCACCGATGGCATGTTTGCGCCACTAGATATAAATTCCTGTGGGTTGGGAGAATCACCGATGGCATGTTTGCACCACTGGATAAAAACTACAGTGGTTTGGGAGAATCACTGATGGCATGTTTGCGCCACTGGATAAAAATTACTATCATTGGTAAAACTCCTCAACGACAGCAAAAGGAACATACCTGGTGTACATTATCTGCCAGTATTTAACATCTGTATATCTACAATATGTCTACATGCAACAAAATAACCTTCAAGTAATATTAATTTGCTGCAATGGTCACTTTTGGGTTTTTTAATCTGGCAAGCTGAAAATTGTCACTGGTGTGCGGTTTCACCTACAGCAATTAAAAACAAAAGAGTCATGGATGACAAATTGTGACGTTCGAGCCCCGATAAAGCTGTCTAACTCTTTCATAAACAAAACAGTAGACCAACCTTTTCTCTCTTGTTGAGCAAACACTGAAGAAGGCGTGCATTCTCCAGCAGAATGGCACACGGCACTGCTGAATCAGTGGCACCGATGAACTCAAATGGCTTCTTCTCATGAGTCATGTCCTTGGAGTCAAAATGGCAGGCCAGGGTGAGTCTGCGAGGTGCACTGACATTAAATGTTGCTATGATGTTAGTGAATGGCTTCCGTCCATAAGGTGTGTTATCCTCAAAATGATCCTCTTCTATTGTGAAACCCAAAGGTGACAGTCTGTCTTTAATATGCTGAAGGAAAAATAGTTTTTTTAATATTAATTTAACATACTTAATGCACGTTACCTTTCTATAACTGAAAAGTATATCTGGAAGGTAAGAATAGGTTTTAGTATTAATAGCCACTGAAGCCATTGAAAAACTAATGGCGACCATCTTGCCTAATTCTGACTGGGATCTACCTTATTGAGTAGAGCACTCACCTGACGTGCTTGCATCATTGGATCAAATCATCTCAGTGGACCCATTCACTGACTGGGTTTTTCTCTGTCCCAACCAGTGCATGTCATTAAAAGTCACTGTATGTGTTGAATGTGGGAAAGTGCTTATAAAAGATCACATGTTGCTAATTCAGAAAAGGTAACAACTTTTTTCTAAGTTTTTGAGTCAAATATTACCAAATGCTTAATTGAAATCCAATAACCAATTATTGATAAATCAGTGTACTCTAGTGGTGCCATTAAACAAAACAAGACAAAGAAAAGACAAAAAACAAAAACATAAATATGGCAAATACACAAAGCACACTGTTGCAAGTACAAAGCTGACAGACCATTTTACTCATGATTTTTACCTGTTGCTGGTACTAAGAACACATTATATCACAGAAGCTAGCATAATGTATCAATGTAAGGGTTAATGGTTTTAGGTGGGTTTTTTTATTAAGACTTATCTCTTCATATTTACTGAATAAATGTGTCTTGTATTAATATCTTGTAACATGAATGATTGACACCACATACAAAAATAGAGATCTGCTATTAGGTGTCAGATAAACATGTCTTGTAACATACACAATTTGTAATACTCTTTTTCATTATTACTTTCCATGCTGTACAGCTTGTTGTATGTGAGTAAATCAATAATGTTGTCACCATTTAGCAATTCTCATAACACAACTTGATCGCATGCTTTTAGTAACTCAGTGAAAATGCCTCATAGCTGTCACTTCATATTATCAGGAATATACCCGTGTCTGTGCTTAACTTATTTTTGGAGTCGCCATCTGTGCAAGTGGTAACAGCACTTTCACTTGCCCGATTCTATTTTCACTTGCCCGAAAAATATGTTCTAAAAAAACCCACAATATTGCAACAGATTATATTAGAAAAAAAAGTTGTGCTGTATTAGTTCGCTGATGTCTGGGAGTCAGTTTAACACTAAAGAATTTTATTGCTGATTCCCAAATAGGGTTAAGTAATAAACTATTTGCTAAAGTTTGTTTTGTTTGATCATTGGCTATCGGATGTTAAACATTTGGTATGTATAGTTTTGGACAGAAAACCCACATTTTTTCATTAGTAGTAAGGGTTCTTTCATTTGCACCATCCCACAGACAGAATAGCACATACAACTGCCTTTGATATACCAGTCGTGGTGCACTGGCTGGAAAGAAAAATAGCCCGATGGCCACTGATGGGGATTGATCCTAGACCAACCACTTCATGATTGGGCTATGTCCCACCCCTTAAACTATAAGATGCAAATATATAAAGACAGGAAAAGCACAAACCTTTTGGACTTTTCTATTGTTTTCAGTGCCTGATATTCTTGGTATTAATATTGGTTTCAGATCATCAGACCAAAACAAATTCTTGTCTCCAAGTTCAGCTAAAATCTTCAAACCTTTCTTCAGCTGCATTTTAGCCTTCCGTCTTGGTCGCTGAAACAAGAACATTAAGCATTATCACTGTATCTTTTAAATCTATCTTGTTAGGACATTAAGCATTATCACTGTATCTTTTAAATCTATCTTGTTAGGACATTAAGCATTATCACTGTATCTATTAAATCTATCTTGTTAGGATATTAAGCATTATCACTGTATCTTTTAAATCTATCTTGTTAGGACATTAAGCATTATCACTGTATCTTTTAAATCTATCTTGTTATGCTATTACTAGTATTAGTGTGGACATAACAGCAGACAGTACACATTCGTGTAATCATATCTTCACTGTAGAATTCAGCCATTATTACCATTATTAACTATTTTCAGCAAAGACTCATGGGACCAAAGATTATATATTCATCCGATAAAAGCTTCTTTCAATTTAAAAGCTTTTCATCTGAATCAACCTTTGTCTATGTATCAACACTAATGTTATGGGAATTATGATTATTTAAATGCTGTTTGTTTCAGTAGCTCTTACAATTTATTAATATAATCAACTAATGTATTCATCCACTGTCTTTTGTTAACACTGCTGTCATTTCACATTCATCGTTCTTAAATCCTATTAATATAATATAATTATATTAAAACTATTGTAAGGGTATCTTGCTGTAAAATATATTGTTCAACAAAATTATTAAATAACTTTATTTTTGTTTTTATTTTTATATATATTTTTTGTTTTGCTGCTGTTTTATTTTGTACTTTTTGTTATTGTTTTGGGGTTGGGATTTTTCAGTTTTTAACTATTTATTACCATGAATTGCCACTTTAAAACCTATAATGTGTATTCATCATCTGCATGTAAATAAAATAATTGAATTAAAATATTACCAAATTCATGGAGGACAGTAATACCAGTGAAAAAACAACATGTTAATGGAAATATTTCATCTCCAGTTGGCAGATGTTTCAAACTGGAACCAAATAAATGTACATAAATTAGCACAATTAAAAAAAAAGAGAGTAAGATATCTCTTTTTCTATAAAAGTCTTCATTAATTTATCTGAAAGAGAAAAAAAGTATTTTTCAATACTTTTATAAAAACTTCTTCTGATTTAGAGCTTCCATAAATTACTGGTATAGTGTTTTTGCTGTAAATTTATAATTGTAAACTGACTGAGGGGTGTTCTGTATTTTAACTAGTTAATTACATTCTTTTTCCGGAATCAAATAGACTATAACACCCGCAATCTAATTAAAATTAGCTCCACTATTACATGTGGATCTAACAGCAGCCAGTTGGAACTCATGTCCACCAATCAAAACCGTACTTGCAGAATCTTGCCAGTGATTTAAAAATAATTTTGATACATTCTGAATGTATGCGACATGTTTTGTGTGAATTACAAATGCCTTATTTAGACCAGTAGAACTAATTTTAATCAGATTGCTAACAGCACTGCGTAGACTATCATTTTGTCTGTAAATAATTATTTAAATATTGACCAATCACACTTCTCCTTTTATAACATTATTTGGGAGCATATAAATTCTAAAAATATTGGACGAGTCCATTTTAGCGGCCGCTGTACAACGAACTGTACCAATACATACGGGATTGGTTATCAGTCTTCAATTTTATATTACAAATTATTTATTTGTTAAAAAAAACCTAACTAAATTACAAATTATTTATTTTAAAAAATAAAACATGTTTTAAGGCATTCGTAATTCACACGAAATATGTTGTATACCCTCAGGATAATGGGGAATGTTTTCAAATTATTTTACTGGCACGATTCTGCAAGTAAGGTTTTGATTGGTGGGTATGACTTCCAACTGGCTGCTGTTAGATCCACATGTAATAGAGGAGCTAATTTTAATTAGATTGTAACACCCGGAAAGCTAATGACATCATTATCAATTGGAACCTGTAGGCGAAGATGACGATTCAAGGGTCAACAGTCAGATTGTAGACAGGTATTTTTTTAAAAAGAAATGCCAAACATACAGTTAGTTCTGTAGAAAAACAATTCAGTTTACAATGGACATAACCATATGGAGTTTTTAGATTTGCAGGTGTTATTGTCTATTTGATACCTGCAAATGTTCCATTTTTGACCTCAGGCTAACCCCTTCAGTCAAATAGACAATAACACCTGGAAATATAAAAAACCACATATGATTATCTCCTAAATATATAATAAAATATCTTTCATTATCACAATTAGATGATTTATTAAAGCACTTAATAAGTCATGTTTAATGTCAATCTTGTTTTAAATGTTTTTAATCATTATGGTTTGAGTACCATAAAAACAGATGCTCTAATAATTCCAGACTTTTTGCACAGAAACTGCATCTGTTGTCAGCTTGAATACCACACATAAAATATATAGAGGATATTTCATTTTTCTGGTTTTCAAAATGTCCAGTTTGGATGGAATTCTGGTTTTCAAAATGTCCAGTTATGATGGGTTTTACTGTTTGTTTCACAGTGTAGCTATATTGCACGTATGTAACAGATACACCAATGTCCAGCTGCACACGTAATGTATACGTGTTTGTGAATATCAATAGCTTGTTTCCTAGTATTTTATCAGTCTGAGTTATCTATAGTCAAACAGAAGTATCAGAAAATAGCAGCAACAATATATACTAATTTTTGTACTTTATTCCATATGTACACATCTTTTTCACCTATTCATACTATTAAATAGAGGTTTTAATTTAACTCCAGAAGTAGCTGTTAATGTGACTAATTCTATAACCCATACATGTTATTAAGAGATGAACATCATCTTACACACAAAAAAGCCATCACATTTTGCATGGTCTTAACTGAAAATCAGAATCAGGTGGTATTGTAGCTTGTCATCAAAGAACAATGAAGCAGTTTTCAGGTTGCATTAAGATCTGGAATTCCAGAACAAACTGGAGGTGTTTCATCTTTGTATTAAAAAGGACTAGACTTCAGTTTGATCTTTAAATGATGGTCTCAACTATTAAGAAAGGTCAAATATATATATAGTTTAGTGAGGACGAAGTAAAGTGCCAAATTTACACATGCCTCCATTCCCCAGTGATTAATAATGATGATGTACATGTCAAGGAAGAAATGATTTATTTAACAATGCACTTAACACATTTTAATTACAGTTATATGTGGCATCAGCCATGAGATTAAGAGCTACAGAGAGCACATGTCAAAGTCAGGAGACAGGAATTCTGAAGTTAAAACCTTTTACATTATTTTGTACTTAACACTAATGTTGTCCTTAACACTAATGGACACAAATGAAAATGTCTACATAGAACCAGTACTGGAGTGTCAAAAAAGTTGTATACTACAAAAGATAAATAAAAAGAGTCAAGTATAATGCAGCCTGAACACGACTCTTGTTTTTTATTCAAAATCAACAACATAAATGTCTTTTAACATTTAAAAAAGGTAAAACAGTACTTCTTTGGAAAACTCCAGTTACAAGCAAGATTTGTTAATACTTAATTAAAATAAGCATTCTGAAAGTACTGGTCCTAACATATTTTTCTATTTCTTAAACTCAAGGGCAATTATTTTGTGAAAAATGGGTGAATTGCCATGGAAGTTAAACTTGATCTGTAATAGTACATGATAAAGCTATATACAAAATGTCAGCTAAATATCTTCAGGCATTGCCAAACAAGTCTGGAAAACACATTTTTATATCTCCTAAATTCAAGGGCCATAAATCTGTGGAAAATTGGTAAATCGCTATGAAAGTCAAACTTCATCTACCAGTACATGATAATGATATATACAAAGTTTTAGCTCAACATCTCAAAACATTGTGAAAACACATCCATAAACTACATGGGGCAGACAGATGGACATACAGAAGGCTGAAGATAAAACCTATAATCCCCTCCAGTTAGATCAATAGGGGACTGATAAACTACAAGCTGTTACTCCAACAGCAGATATAAGCAGCTGTTTTACTTATTTAAACTACAGTGATATATGAATGTTTTACATGAAAACTTTTATTTATGACTCATATCTTCAAAGTGTTGTTATTTATCCTGTTGTTGGACTAATTATATTTTAAACATGTTTTCTGTACAACAATGCATTACTGAGTACATACATTACAAATAAAATAAAACCCCATTAATAAATAAGAATGTTACCTATAAAATAATCTTAACAATAAAAACAAATTGTATAAATTGTATAATATGTATAAAGTAACAAGAGACATTTCAGATCAGACAGCTCTGCTATTTAATTTTCAACTTTATTTTACTAATATATTATAATACATTTAAAGACCCCCTTAAAATATTGATGTGTCAAAATTAAGAATTATCCAGTTAACAGTAAATGAGACATATTTACATATTTTTAGCTTTGTTTTAAATGTTTATTTTTATTATTATTATTCTTGGATATGATGTATTTTGGCTGATGTACATAGTGGATCTCCAGATGTGAGTTAAAGTTGGATTTGGCAAATATGTTAACATTATTATCATTTCTCCAAAAAGCTAATTCGAAAACTGTATGTCATTTGTTACGGGACTTGAATTTAGCTACAGATTGTACAATCAAATTCTCCAAACTGCTAATACGTTTTGGCATCCACCTTACATCCTCAAGTCTTCTTGGCAGCTGTTCAATATTTACAAACTAATTTCTATCATTTGGGAATACACTAGTTTGAAGTAATACAAAATACTAATGACTCAGTGGTACACATGAACAATCTGGGTAATTCACACAAGCCACCATTTTTATTAAGAATAGCACTATCTATTTTATGTCACAGTATCAAGTTTCAAAACTATCCAATCAAAACTCTATGAAAAAATAAGATTTTAATATTTTTAATGCTGAATTTCTACTCAAAACTTTTAAATTTAAAACTAGGAGAAAACAGACTTTAAAAATGTTTAA
>JAECMU010063400.1:0-12977 GCA_016106625.1 Dracogyra subfuscus
GACTGAGTGAGTTACCTAGACTGTTGTGATTGGTGAGACTGAGTGAGTTACCTAGACTGTTGTGATCGGTGAGACTGAGTGATCTCTCCAGTGAGTCGTTGCTGGCCCGTGTGTGTGAGTGAGTCAGAGACGACTGTGAGATGTTCAGAGACCGGGATGGGGTCGGAGACATCAGCTTCTGTAACCGATCATTGTCAGCTTTTAAGGCACACATTTCATTCTGAAAAACAAAAACAAATCAAAACTAAATTAATTTTCAACAATTATTCACTTTCTATCCATGTCACAATGACAAACATGTTTGAATATTAATGGTAACTCAAAAATCTTTTTTTAAAATAAGATGTATTAAATGTGTTTTGAAAATAACAAAACATACATTTACCTTACCGGTATCATTTATTAAAAAATCTTGTTTGCAAAGAATTTGTAGTAAAATTATGTTAAGATTTTTGATACATATTTTACATCAACATAAAATCTTATGATCTGTTACTATGACATACAAAAATATATTCTTCTTCTCCATCATCAAAAATGGGCATTAAATTGGAGTAAAATTATGCTTATGGTCTGGATAAAACCAATGATCTCTTCAGACAACTTAAAGATCACAGCATTGACACTACCAATTGAAATTGCACAATAGAATATCAATTTCTGCCCTGGTTGAGATAGTTAACTATATCCAGTGTACCTTCATTTTGTTCATGGTCTCTCTGAGCTGCTCCAACTGGTGAGCAGATGACAAGGCCTCCAGACGGATGTCTGTCAACTTCATGTCTTTATCTCGGAGCTGCTTCTTCAGATCCATCACAGACACATCCTCTCCATCACACAGTCTGAAATATATAACACAGTGTAATAGTATTGACATACATGTCTTCTCCATTAGTCAAAAACAAAACACACAATGTAATAGTCCTCTCCATCAGTCTAAGACATAGTACACAGTGTAATAGTACTGACATATGTGTCCTCTCCATCACAGTCTGTATACCACACAGTGTAATGAGTATAATTAACATGACTTCTCCATCACATGGTCTGAATACAATGCAATGTGTAACAGTATTGATATGTCCTCTCCATCACAGTCTAAAATATAGAACACAGTGTAATAGTACTGACATACATGTCCTCTCCATCATAGTCTAAAACATAACAATAGTGGCATGTCCTCTTTGTCAGTCTCAAACATAACAGTCATAATGTAATAGTATTGACATGTCCTCTCCATCACAGATTCTGAAACATAACAGTCATAGTGAAATAGTACTGACATGTCCTCTCCATCACATAGTCTAAAACATAAGTCACAGTGTAATAGTACTGACATGTCCTCTCCATCACAGTCTAAAGCATAACAATCATAGTGTAATAGTGCTGACATGTCCTCTCCATCACATAGTCTAAAACATAAGTCATAGTGTAATAGTAGTGACATGTCCTCTCCATCACAAGAAACATTAACAATACCTGGTATTGACACATTCTCTCCATCCCAAAGTCTGAAACTTAACACAAGTCACATCCACATCACAGTCTTAAACAAATGTCAGTTTAACACGACCTTCCTGTCATTGTGTCAAGTATAACATTATATATTATTACTGAGATGGCTTCCCAATGAAAGTTTAAACATTAAAACATTGAAACAGACACACACACTCCCCACACACACACACTCCCCACCCACACACACTGCCTACCCACCCATAAAAGCAAAACATATATTAAAATATTAACAATAGTGCACAATAACATGAAATACAAGCTATTTTTGTCCATGGAATTAAAAGTAATCCACATGGAGGAAAAAATCCTCATTGACTAAGTCAAATAGTCTTAATAGACAATGCCAATAATTTCCGCAGAATAAATAACAAATGCTCAACATTACCAACACATACTCAAAATCAAGACTGTTTCTACTCATATTACACTGACAAAATACTGATCTGAAAATGTTGGTAACCTCATAACTCCAGAATGTCCGGGGACCAGATTACCAGCTGTCATTTCAAGAGCCATGAAAAAACATCCATAACACAGCATCAGATAACAGATCCACCGTGACAAGTTTATGGTACACATACCACGAGTCTGATATCACCAGTGGCAAGTTCAACATGATGATGCGAACGTGCAGAACCTGTCAATTGCCACATCCGATATAATTACCACGATTACTGCTCCTGTCTGGAATGGCATGACTATGCTACGCATCAAAGCTATGTAACTCCACATATGGAAAGCATAAACGGTATGAGGAAAGACATGTCTGTTCTTGTATAACAGACCCAGCTTATCATGTTGTAATCAGTATTTAAGTGTCAAAAACACATACATGGAAACGGTGATATGTGGTGTAGGATATAAAAGAATCTGTGATATGTGGTGTAGGATATAAAAGAATCAGTTTTCACCACATAGGCTATTCTTTTAAATTAATTTCAAGGTCTCTTATGTATCCATTTTCCATAGACACTGCACAGCAAAGTTTCTTGGTTTTTAATGTGTATGGATTATGCTGGTTGGAATGGGAACAAATCAACAGGTCTTACAAAGTAAACTTTGATTTAAAGTTAATTTGAAACATGTTACATGATAAGAATGAATAATGTTCAAGGCCTAATTAACTTAGTAGAGCATGGTGTGAGAGGGGCAACTAAGACAAAGTAAAGTACCTGTTGTAGTTTTAAGCATGCCGTTTCAGCCAAGCTGGACAAGACAGTATTATTATGACCTAATTGTTTGTGTTTTACACCACTCACCTCCTCCAGTTAATTTATGTTAGAAATTCATCTGACTGCTCAGCATTTAAGTTGCCATCTACAAGTTGCATAATGGCAGCTCCACACTAAAATTATTTATTTAACTTTTGCTTTAAAATACCTTCAACTATACACCAATAAAAAAAAACCCACTAACTAGGTTAATATACTGGGTATTAGTGGAAACAAAAAATTGAAACATATTCAGTAGACGAGATTCAGGTAAACAAGGAAATGTTTTATTTAACAACACACTCAACCATTTTATTTAAGGTTATATGGCTTCGGACATACTGACCATACAGATATTGAGAGAGGAAACCCACTGTCGCTACTTCATGGGTTACTCTTTTTCAATTAGCAGCAGGAGATCTTTTATATGTACCATGCCACAGACATGATAGCACATACCATTGCCATTGATATACTAGTCGTGGTGCACTGGCTGGAACAAGAAATAGCCCAATGGGCCCACCACTGGGGATCGATCGCAATCCGACCGCACATCAAGCAAGCACTTTACCACCGGGCTATGCCCCGCCCCTTGAGGTAAACACTGCATATCGATATACCAGGCAGATACTGCTGAAAATTTTTCTGGCTTTATGTAACTCATCTGTCTCTGCAAGCCCTATCCAGTCGAAGTGTCAGATTTTTTAGATTCGTTGATTTTATAAGGTTTGTTACTAAGTGGTAATACCCAAATATAGTCATACTGAATGATACTAATCACATGCTCATAAACACAAAAAAATGCTCCCCAAGTTCATAATGCAACGGTTAAGCATGGGATTGATTAATCTGTAGCTATTTTATTTACAAATTAAAATATCAAAATACCTAAACAGGGAACTTGCAACTGTGATTCAGTACCTTTAATGATAACAATTTTTTTTTTTTTTTTTTTAAAGTTCTAAATACCCATGTCAACTGTTGTAAAAGTAAGACGACATCTAGTGTGGCACAGTTGAACAGGAACCATCTTTCTGATAAGCACATCCTGCCTCAGATTAATGCTCACATCTACTTGGGAGGAAATTACAGCAGCATAGAAGAACTTACGCCCCCGAGCTGTGTGAGCTCTTGATCAAGCCCGGTCCATTGGGTGTGTGTGTCATCAGGAGCGGTGAATTTGGTGCTGATCGCAGACTTGAAATCTCCGGCTCAACATCCGACAGAGAACCATGCTTGTTCTTCTTCCTCGCAAATGCTTTGCTGAATGAACTTCTTAGCTATAATATATAGAAATAATAATAAATAAAAAAATCAAGATTATAATTCAGATAAAGATGTGGAATTTAATGGATATTCAAATTAATTTTTGAAGATTTAGCTATATTACATTAAAAAAAATTAAAAATCAAGATTATAATTCAGATAAAGATGTGGAATTTAATGGTTATTCAAATTAATTTTAGAAGATTTTTATCATTAAATTAATTTTGATAAATGTTATAAAATGAATGGTTATTCAAATTAATTTTGGAAGATTTGTCATTAGGTGGTGGTAAATGTAACATATATATATATATATACATACACAGGGCTTCTAGATTATGGTAGCCCCACTCCCGTGGCCAGTGATATTCAATGTTGGGCTAGTAAATAACTACTATTCAAATTAATTTTGGAAGATTTATAATTAGATGTTGATAAATGTAACATATACAGGGCTTCTAGATTATGATAAGCCCACTCCCATGGCTAGTGATATTCAGTGTTGGGTTAGTAAATAACTACTATTACCATGCCTGACGGCTGGTGAAAAAAAGTTGTCAAATTGCTGCATTTAGGTTTATTTTGTAAATATAAATATCCTGTCACAACTCCTACCTCCCTAATCTTACTGTTTTTAAGCTCTATCTTCCTCTTTAGGTGACATATCTGATTATTACTATATGTAAAATGTTTTATTTACTTTCAAATAAAGTAGGTCTAGTGTATTTTTAATTGTGGCTAGTCAGTTTTTCAAACTGAAGATCCCATGGATAGTGGATTTTATAAAAATTCTATAAGCCCTGATATAAAACGTCATCCATGCTGGGGAATTGATCCGACAACCTCTGTGTCAATTTTCATGGGTTGAAACTAGAGTCTCCAACTTTAAATACTGACAAGGGCTGTAATCTCACAGTGACGAGAAAAATATATCACAGCTCACCCATCCCTTCTTCTTGTCTTTTCTGTTCTTCCCGTTCTTGCCCATCTCTCCATCCGTCGCGGCCGACTGCTGGCTGGCCACACTGCACGCACTGGACAGACTGTTTATACTGGACATGCTGTCCGATGAGATCTGACGCATGATGCTTGAACTGCTTCCTGCAAACACACCGGAAGGAAAAGGTTTATTTAATGATGCACTCAACACATTGTATTTATGGTTATATGTGTCAGACATATGGTTAAGGACCACATAGATATTAAGAGAGGAAACCCGCTGTCGCCACTTCATGAGCTACTCTTTTTATTTAGCAACAAGGGATTTTTTATATGTACCATCCCACAGACAGAATAATACATACCACGGCCTTTGTTACATCAGTTATGGAGCACTGGCTGTGACGAGAAGCAAATCATGACATATCGTGATTTAGAATTTTTGTGGAGTTTTTTTATGATTTGTTAAAATGATAATGGTGAGTAAAATATGTTTTTAAAATTTAATAAAAATGTTAACTATAAAAATAATACCCTCTCTGAAATAAATGTAACTGAAATACATGTACTTAATTCAACCAGTCAACTTGTTAAAATTGTTTCAACTGCTTAAAAAAACAAAAACAAAAACACCCCCAAAAATCAAAACAAAAATTGTAAGCTAATTAAATACATGTAGCTGGTAACTACCTTTGCGACAAGGTTGTACAAGCATATCTTACACAGTAGTAACTACCGCATTTCAAGCTAGTATTTGGAATCTTTTTACAACCGTGCAACCAGCTTGTTGCATGCTTGTTACCAACTTCCTGCATGCTTGCGATGATCTTACCACACTTATGCCTTTTCTCTCTTTGTTTTTTGTTCAACATGATAAAAATTAAAAAAATTACTATGTTCAGTGATGGACTGTCCTATATAGTATATGAATGTTATGGTTTTTTTTAACTTTAAGTACATGTGTTGTAGATGTACATACCCGGTGAAGTGTGGCGGCGGCCCGAATTAGGACTAAGTGCGTCATTGGGCAGACCAATATTGAGACCACTCTGGAGCTTCAGGGCTTCTATAGTCGTCCGGAGGTTTGTCAGCTCATTGTCCTGTTCAAACACAAACAAATAGTCATTAATACAACACTGTAAGACATATATACATTCTTATATATATATATACAGTAAAACCTGTCTAAACCGGATCCTGAACAAACCAAAATCCGGTCAAAACCGGACAAGTTTCATGGTTCTGAATTAAGTAAATTATAAAAAGCAACCCTGGGCCCATGCTTATAAACATTTTTAGAGTCCAGGGCACATATTTTCGAAGAAATCTTAGTCTACGAAATCGTAAAATTATCTTAAGCTATGATGTCACTAAGGCATGTGCTGTAGTGACGTCACACCCTACGATGTTTTTACGATTTCGTAGCGCCAAGAAAGCTTCGAAAGTATGGGCCCGGACTCAATCTCTAATGGCGTGACACACATACAGTTTGTATGGAGCTGTCATAGCATTAGTGTCTCAGACTCTATTACAAGTCTTGAGTTGAGACTGTAAAGGTTTTATAAGCACCAAGCCAGTCCTGTCTAAATCAGATAAATATTAGGTTCGTGATGTGATTCAGTTCAAACAGGTTTCACTCTATGAAAAGAAAATTAATGTTTTATTTCCAAAACCTCGTGACAATTTAAACTATGGCTATTAAATAGGTGTTCAATATAACTATGGTTATTTTAACACTCGGTTATGGTTGAGAGAGGGGAAATCCAATACCGCCAAAAATGTTACTCCTTCTGAAAATCAGCAAGACTTTTTTTTTTTACACTCACTTTGTCATAGACAAGATAGTACATACCACAGGGTATACTTTGGGATGGTTAAAAAATAATCTACAGGTTGAAAGATGGGAAATCCAATACCGCAAAACAGGTTACTCTTTCAGAAAGGTACCAAGTGATTTTTATTTTTACACACTTTCTATACACAAGATGGTACATACCACAGGGTAATCTTTAGGATGATTAAAAAAAAAAATAGTGTCCAGCAAGGGGAACTGATCTGTGACCCATCATACTTGAAGCAAGTGCCACTGAGCTACATTCCAACCCTTGTTTATACATAGACTATATAACATTCCAAGAAACATATTTTCTTCTTTATATAAACTTTGAAGAATTCATATACAGATTGTAATAATATTGGGAAAAATAATGTCCTTCAAAACTGACTTCAAGTTCAATATACTGCAGTGCAGGTCAGCCCTATTGCTAGGGTTGCTAAATGAACTTGGGTCATATTCCATCCCCAAGTGATAATAAAATCAAATGTCAGTGGTGTAGCATTTCCATGATCAATATATTCTCTTCATTGCTACAATGTAATTAGTATGTATCATGTTTATGGACAGTGTACACAAATCTAAATGGAGCGTATACAAGCTCAGTACTAAATCATTAGAAAGGTTATAAAAGTGTTACAAAAATTCAAATAGACAGACTATAAATACTTGATGAAAACTTACACAAGATCCTACACTTAAAAAGTAAAGAAAACATCTAAAAACAAAAAGGATACATCAATTATGATAAAAAATTAAAATAATTACAGAATGTTTTTTTTTTTCTCATTTAAATAGTAATGTTTCATTGTTATACATTTAAAGTTTGGTATCTGAAGGAGCTTTATAAATAATACACATCAGAGTAGGTTTACATCATGTATGAGTATATATTTTTTTAACTGATCACAGACAGACAGACTTTATTGTTGGCTTTCTTAACAACAGTACACAAAGCATGTATCAAATTTCACAGATTTCACAGGTTTTTAAAAACAAAATTCATAAAAATATTTAACAAAACCAGAACCACCAGTATCCCACCAAAACTGCATATCACTGTACTAGACAGATAACAAAGAAACAGACTGCCGACGGAGCCATCATTAATTTGGGCTTCTTGGTCATTTTCATGATGAATTCCAAGAGAATCTCGTTAAAGACTACCAAAGTCTTGCTCCACACACCAAGCATGGCCAGTGGTAATCCATAATACATTATTGATCTGGGGGACACCGCATTAAAAGTTGTGTAATGAATGACAAGTGATTTTTATGGTCCAGACAACCAATGATGATGATGATGATGATGATGATGGTACTTCAAGTCTGATTCTGTCTTTAGCATCAATTTAATCCTTCAGTACCTCATACTCCTGTCAGAAATACATCGGCCTTCATCACTACAGAACTCTGTTAATATCCACAAGTAGCCTTTATCGATGGCTATCATCAACAGCACACAAAGTCTTTAGTAGCCGGTTTCAGTGTATATCTTGCAAATGGTGGCAGCATCATTATACATCAAATGAATATCTCAAGATATGACACAAGTTCATTAATTTTTTAACCTAAATAAATCCATAGTGCATCAAATGACCAACATTTGTGGTATATAAACATTGATCCAAAATCTGTATATGAGAAATATATCCAAATTTATCAAATACAGCAAATATTAGCTGTTTCTAGATGTTTTAGAATGAAAGCTCACGTTCTCAGTACACTGTTTATAAAGTAACAGAATTCAGAGAAAGAAGGAATCTGTAGGTAATATTATTACCTAAAATTCAACTAAAATTCCATCGAACTAAACCAGACACACAACCTGCCAGTGTTAAGCACATGTCTAGTTCTGGGGTTCTTTATGTAATCTTGTGTTTAATCATGCTGTTTTGGATTTATAAAAAAAACACCAACCCAGATATACATAATTAAGATGCCACCCATGCTAGGATTCATGTTTTTATTAATTGTGTATTTCTGAATCTGCCAAACTGTTCTCATGCACGAACCCCATGCAGTGTGCATGTTCTGTGTAAAGCCCAGTCAGATGGCTGAGTATTTATAGATAATGTTACCAGTTTGGCATTATCTGACAGAAGTGGCACAAGGATGTTCTGTTTCACATGGGAGTCTTTAACACTTGACAACAAGCAATAACAAATGAGGTATATCTTGAAAACATCAGATTTACATGTTAGTGAATTATAACACATTCATTTCATTAGGAACAGAAATTATATCTATCACTTTTTTGCAATTTAGAGTTATCTCCCATATTTTTATTTTTTTAAAAGAAGAAAAGATTAAAAGCTAGATGATTTTTCAAAACCTTCCAACCATTTTGGCTTTAAAATATCAGAACATGTCAAATAACATTACATCTACATTATACTACATTTAATTAGTGATAAAATAATTTAATGTGTTAAACATCTGCAGCTATTTATAGTTATCTCCCATGTTCCTCGATATTTTTAGTGAATGTTTTTGTTCTAATCTTCATGCATGTCAAATAACATGACAGTGACTTACACACATTTAATTGGCAGTGAAATACTGCAGTGTGTCTGTACATGTTTGACAATTTAAAGCTGATATTATTTCCATGCACATTTGTAAAAGGAAAAAAGAAAAATCAAGGCAGTGGTTTGATAAATATATAAATATACTAAAATACTAGTGCTACATGGAACCCAATCTTTTGGTTTTCGGTTATGGGATGATGGTGTTTTGTCTGACTTTTCTTTCTTTTCTTTTTTCTTCTTTTTTTGCATGTGGCATACCAGTCATTCTGTCAAGCTTTATGTACATATATGAATACTGTATTACATCCTTGTACATCTTGCTGATTTGAAATATATCATGGCCACAAAGCCATACACATATTTTAAGGTTACTGGGTTACCTCTTGTGGCTCGACTCTTCCCCTTTTAGCATCTGGTTGTGAGACTTATGTTAATCAATTCTAGCTTCTCGGAGGATGTTTTCATGATCTTTTGCAACAATTCTTATCTGGCCTCTTTGCCATCTATTATACACTAGCATCAGAATGCCACGATGATCAACTTTAGGATGTGTTATGGCACAAGACAAAGGCCAAAGAAACAAGTTAGCATAATGTTTGACTTACAGAACAGAGCTTTGGCTTCAACTATCATTATGGCAGACACCTGCCTAAATAAAGAACTGTGTATGTTTTAAAACTATGGCAAAGTTTAAACACTATGTAACAAGGTGTGTACTGTTCATAAGCAATGCTATAATAATCAAGATCATTAGTAATCAATTCCATAAATTCTCTCTAAGGTGATTTCATCTTTGGCAACTTGATCTATGACCTTATTAATAATAGTATTATAATGAAAAGTCATTAATGAAAGAAAAATGTTACACTCAAAAGTTCTAAGTTAATTTTGTAGAATAAAAAGCAATCTTTGAATCTCAAATTTTAAGATGGGAAGCAAATGCTAGAAACTAAAAAGCAGAGCCCCATTTTACGATGTGACCTTAGCGCTAAGGTCGCTTCATAAAACATGGCCCAGTTTCATAAAATGGCCTCAAAATTACATTCCTAACTTGGACTTTTATTGTACCTATTATACCAGCAATTAAATGTGAAAGACTCAAGATGAACATGGATAAAACATAAGATCTATATTATAACTCCTAAAAATCAAGAATTCTTGATGTATTTGAAATACTGTCAAAATGAAGATAGAAAGCAAAAGCTGCTTTCAAAACTGATTATAAGTATATTGTCACTCATAACAGGGAAAATATTTTTCATATATTCTCAGTGAAAAATATTCTGCATTGGTCTAACGAACAATACTACCGTATTGGACCATTTTACGCTTACAAACCAGTGACTTTATCGGTGACGTCATCACAATTTGACAAACACACAAAATGACGTCATGTAGTTTAAAGAGTTTGCATTTATGGCTCTCTGGTTTTGGTGTTAAATTTATAGCAAAATGTCATTTTAATGCAATTCATTAAAGATTTTGAAGCATAATAAAGAAAAGTTGTGTTTTGTAAAATTATCTATGAACATGATTAAATTACAACATTATAGCAATTCACAGAACAGTGCATAAAGTGGTTTACATCTTTTTTATACAGGTTGGCCTTCGTGCATGTGTGTGGAAAACAAAGGTTTTTACAGAAAAATAGCTGAGGTAATAAATAGAATAACAAACTCGGTACCAGTTATTATCAAATTTATGTCCCTCGTGAAATAATTTTCATTTGTCACTCGCTAAAGCTGATGACAACTGAAAATTATTTCACGAGGGACATAAATTTGATAATAACTGGTAACTCGTTTATTATCCTCTATTTTCTGCCTGCCTCCTGTCAGTTTGAGCCTTGAATACTATATAGTACGATTCAGGCTCTTTCTGAGACAATATAGCGGGCAGCGTGGCCCAGTGGTACAGTGCCCGCCTGATGCACGGTCGGTCTAGGATCGATCCCCGTCAGCTAACCATTGGGGTTTTCTCTCGACATAACCATATGTCCGACGCTGATATATAACCGTAATCATAATGTGTTGAGTGCGTCGTTGAACAAAACACACACAAAAAATTTAACAAAAATTCTGAGACAATATGATTTGTCAGATATCATGCATAAAAAAGGCACAAAATATATTACACAATTATTTATTACTAATCAATTTAAGCAAAAATAATATTTGCTGTAAAACCATATTTGTTGTTGGACATTACTGACAAAAGAGTAAGTCCCTTTAAAACCCTTTTTGTAAATATTTTGTGTACATTTTAATAAATACAAAAGAGTCAAACACAGTACAGTACTTAGAACTGACTAAATGTTGTGATTCGCCGACATGGTTTTAACCATAATCATTGTTTTATAAATATCATAGCCTTTTGAAAATTATCTGAAAATTACTGTCCCAGTGACAAGTGAATTCAATTTTTCTTGCATAAAGTAGAGATATTTGCATAACTCAACAATATAAATAATTTACCTTCCAATGTTGATGCATGGGCTGTCAATATACCTTACAAAAAGTCCAACAGTTGAGCCCCACACAAGAGAAGCAGGTTGTGCAATACACAAAGACCCAGTGCATTAATGTCTGTGTGGGGAAAACTGCAATTCCATATTCATGGGTGTATAGTGTGACAGGGCGGCACTAGGTGTTGTGTTTGTTGACATTTGTGAGACCATATGGCAAGGCAGACATAGCCAAAAGGGCTGTTAAAATAGCAGAGTTAAGCCTGACAGTTGAATCCCATGGATTATATCATATATATAATGGTGCCTGCCCATCTGTCTCTGAAACAACTCAACAAGGAACCTAGGCCCAAGCTTGTAAAACTTTTAGAGTCTTGACTCTAATGGAGTCTGAGACACTTAATTCCATGACAATGCCATACAAACTGTATGTGTGTGATGTCATTAGAGATTAGAGGAAGCCCGATGTCGCCACATAGGCTACTCTTTTATGATAGGCAGCAAGGGATCTTTTATTTGCAATCCCCACAGGCAGGACAGCACAAAGCATGGCCTTTGTTGAACCAGTTATGGATCACTGGTCGGTGCAAGTGGTTTACACCTGCCTATTGAGCCTTGTGGAGCACTCACTCAGGTTTTGGAGTCGGTATCTGGATTAAAAAGTCCATGCCTCAACTGGGATCTGAACCCAGTACCTACCAGCCAGTAGTCCTATGATTTAACCACTATACCACCAAAGCTGGTTAATCTCTCCAGATCATGCATCACAATTACCACATTACATCTAATAACTGCTGAATCACACCATACAATAACTGTGCTTTAGAATGTAGTCTGGTTTGCAGTTCTAGTGATCCTGCCTTTTGCCTGTTTAAGTTTTTGGAACTAACATACATATACTGGTATGTAAACGGGAGCTTGCCTGTTACTAGGAATGGTTTTGTGGAATGATACAAACCCCTTAAAACTGGCATTTTTACTTGCTCCAATGTGTCCAGTTTAAATGTTTTTCATAGTTCTTTGTTTAAATACCAAGAAAGAACATAACCTCTCTAAACCAGATACCCATTAAAATGGACATTTACTTGATCCAATGGGTGTCCAGTTTAGAGGGGTTTCACTGCCTATACAAGCATGTACAACAGGAGATCTTACCGTCTGACTTCGGTCGGCCAACCGGCCTCGGTGGTGCAGTGGTCAAGCCATCGACTACAG
>JAECMU010063409.1:0-10822 GCA_016106625.1 Dracogyra subfuscus
ATCTGCAAAACAAATTGGATATTGTGCCATACCCATTTTACTCTCTGGCAGAAACTGTGGTCTGTGAATTTTCAAAGAACAATTCTCTATAGTTTTTAACATGTTGAAAAGAGTGAAGCAAGTGTTACAGAAATCAGATCATAAATATCTCCATGGGTAACATTCTTCCAGCAACATGTCACTGTTCGTTATAAATGATTAGCCTCATTTTAATTTCGTTTGGTTCACCATCTAAAATTGCAGATCAAACACACTTGTCAACTGTCTAGGACAAATCGTTAGCTTCTTAACTAAGCAGGCCACTGGAGGGCAAGATTTAATTTAGTGATAAATGTCTGCCCAACGTGCGAAATGTCAAAAGTATTGATCCCAGGCAAAGGACACAAAAGGTTTTGCTGTTCTAGTTAATATTTACAGTGTGTTTGGTGATGGTGGTGATGGTGGTGATGTGGTGGTGGTTGTGTGTGTGTGGGGGGGTGGTAGGGGGTTATACCAACCTAGATGGGTCATCAATAATTACCCAATGAATACTGATACAAAAAAACCCACCAAAAATCGATCAAAATCAAAATCTATCTTTAGAGCAATGTTTTTGAAGTAATTTTCACCAAAGCTGCAACCACTCATAATTATTCACGTGAATGTTATTTGGAAGTAAGCATTCACGGAACAACCAGGAGCGGGATGTAGCCCAATGGTAAAGTACTCTCTCTTGATGCGCTGTCAGTTTGGGATTGATCCCTGTAGGTGGGCTCATTGGGCTATTTCTCGTTCCAACCAGTGGTATGTCAAAGACTGTGGTACATGCTGTCCTTCCTGTGGGATGGTGCATATAAAAGATCCTCTGCTACTAATGGAAAAAATGTAGCAGGTTTCCTCTCTAAAATTGTAAAAATTACCAAATGTTTGACATCCAACAGCCGATGATTAATAAATCAATGTACTTTAGTGGTGGCGTTAAGTATGAGTGAAATACAAAGAAAGGTATTCAAACCAAGCAGCAGAGATATCGGATCTCAAAACCCCTTTGAAATTAATTCTGGAGGGCTCCTGTTCAACGAAGGCCATGGATTGCACTATCCTGCCTGTGGGAAGCTCAAATAAAAGATCCCTTGCTGCTAATCGGAAAGAGTAGCCCCATGAAGTGGCAACAGCGGGTTTCCTCTCAAAATTATTTTGGTCCTTAACCATATGTCTGATGCCATATAACCGTAAATAAAATGTGTTGAGTGTGTCGCTAAATAAAGCATTTCTTTCTTTTCTCTTTGGATCATATACCCATTCACATTGCTTCAGCAACCTCATAACTGATTAAATGATGCTGATATTAACCATCTACAGTCTGTAAACAGATACCCCATACAAATATGGACAAGTGACTGATTACACTTATGTACATGTGTTATGACACGTAAAACTCATGCACATATGCTACCAGTGTGTGTGTGTCTCAGTTGTATATGTTTTCAAGGTTGCCCAGTTCGGGCCAACATAACTCTATCTTTGTTCTGTTTATCCTACCGACATTTTGGGGTGTTTTGACACAAGCATGTGTTATTGTTGTTTCTTGTTTAAAGTTTGTTTCGTTTAATGACACCATTAGAACACATTGATTTATTAATCATCAGAAAATGGATTTCAAACATTAGGTAATTGCAACATATAGTCTTAGAGAGGAAAGCCACTAATAGTCTATATTTTTCCATTAGTAGCAAGGGATCTTTTATATCTACCATCCCATAGACAAGGTAACACATACCTCAGCCTTTGATATACCAGTTCTGATACACTGGCTGGAACATGTTGTTTATTGATCAAATTAGTCCATATATATTGAATTTATGAAGAATTATTTTTATATTTTTGTGTTTATATTCACTTTAGGTTCAAATATGTTGTCCAAGGCACAGATCATAGCGGTTAATATGAGGCTGTTTGTCCACAAAAGACATTTTTTAAATGTGTATTTTGTCTAACAACACATATGCACTAGAGCGCATTGATTTGCTGTAATTCAGCCATTGGATATCAAATGTGTGATAATACTGACATATTAGCAGCAAGGGATCTTTTATGTGCACAGTCTCACAGGCAGGACAGTACACACCACAGTCATGGAGCACTAGTAGGAATGGTAAAGAGGTGGTTAATGGTTAGTTGGTAAGTGTTTTATGAGACAGAAGTCAGTTCAGTGGTTTTACATCTTTTCATTGAGATTTTCAAACTTGCTACATGTATGGGTAGTAAACTTAGCACCTATGAGCTGTACTAAGCCTGATGATGTAACCACCACACCAACAAAGCTGGTACTAGTGTTTTTCCTAGCTAGTTTTAGCATGGTGCAGCACCATGCTTCAATAGTCTAGCACCATCTTGCCTTAAACAGCACCATGCTGCCCTGAGATTAAACAAACCTTTTTCAATTATTGATTCTAAAATTGCCTTGAAGAAACACTAAAAAAATATAATATTAATTAATAAAAATATCTGTTATATATTTTGCTATTCATTTATTAAGGCAAAAACATTAATTACATTTATGTTTATTTCAATTATTTCTTTGGTCTTTAATGCAAAGAAAAGTGCCCTGAATATGGTGAAAATGCCCTCAAAATGTTTTGTCTACCATGCCTTGCCAACTTTCTAGGGAAAATACTAGGTACAAACCATTACACTGAGTAAAACCAAATATTCACATTCAACCACTTAGATGTCCCATTAGGTAACAAATAAATGTATATTAAAAGATAATAAGTATTGTTATATTGTGAATTTAAGCTAACTCAGTAACTGTCCATACCAGAATATTTCATAGGTCTAGTACCACTAAATTAATGTTTAATAAAACTAGTATGAACAAAAACTTTAATTTTTACATATAGTCTTAGAGAGGGAACCTGCAAAAAAATTCCATCAGTAGCAAAGGATATTTTATATGCACCATCCCACAGACAGAACAACTAAATAATGACCCGGACCTTTCTAAGAGGCTTTATACTGCAGTGTTAGCTGAATTTCGCTGTTTCTCCTTTAACTAAAATGGCTATGCCCCCAGGCCTGACTTGACTCTCAGTGACCCTGTTAAACACAGACATGACGTAAAACAAGATTCTGCCAGTCTGTCACCTGTTCGTGGATGTACGGACTGGTTTATTATTACGTTACGCTATGTGCACGTGTACCTGTGACTCACTCACCTCTCTAGCAGTTTTCTTTGGGCTGGACTCTAGAGATCTGGATTTGACTTTCTTTGAAGAACAATGTTTCATCATTTGTATTATGTATTTTCTGAGATCAACGCACTGAATCCCAAATCAAAGAAATCCCTGGGCAGACGGGCAGACACACATCAGTTTTCAGCCAAATATACATCCACAGTGCATCCAAACTTGTAGTAACACATCCATTGCGTTTCACACAGAACAAGTGCAGAAATCACCATCAGAATTCAAATTCTTTCAACAAAATATTTTTTAATTTGAAAATTAAAAAAGAAAATTGTTTCTAATACATTTTATATTCCTTTTATTGTAACTATGTATATGTAACCTCATCATAGTAGATGTGTAGTCCAGACACAAAGCAGACGGAAAATCTCACAGCAGACGTACGAATGACAAACAGACGTGTTGCCCTTCCTTCACAAAACAGTGATGTAGTTCTGTTGGCTTGGTGACAGTTTTATATTATAAAAATCTATTGACAAAATACAAAAATCCTCAAACACAGATTAAAATTGTATTTTTAAATTCTTAAATGGCCAAACTCTTCGCCATGTCTAATCTGATGGCTAACATGCAGTTTACGGCAGACTCAGGATCTCAAGGCAGACAGACTACTGATTGGCAGACGTGAAGCCCTTCCTCCACAAAACAATGAGCTGGGCTGGCTGGCTTGGTGACAGCTTTATCGGTATGAGAAACGAGGTGGGCACACTTCCCTTCTTCATCTCTTTGAGGACAAGCATACAGCCGGTGTTTACTTATGGAAATACATTCATTATATGAATGTCCAAGACAGACTCAACAAGGTGTTACTCAACTTTTTCCCCCCTCATTATAAGATGTGTATGTACAGATGTGTATAGGCTTCAAAGAATTGCGATATTCCGGTTTTCTTCAAAACGCACCCATCAAGTAATTTATTGCATGAGCCTTCATTAAATGCACCATGTTGACAGTGACACAAAAATGGGATTATCAGCCTGGCCAAACCTGCGTTTGCCATGCAGACTATCAACACGTGTATTTGTTTAAAACATTCTTGTACACCTACCTGCCTCTAATTAGATGGAAACAACTGCCAGACTGTGTATTAACTACATGTAACTGTAAATGTCAGTGTACCTGTTTTTCATCTCACAATAATATCAAGTCCATCCCTTTAACAAACAAAAAAAAACCCACACTATTTGTTGTAACATGAAGGACCCATAAAAATAGCCATGACTCAGTCACTTCAGTCACAATTTCTTCTTCCTTTTGTACCCTTCCTTATACCAATGTAACCAAGATATTTGAAAAACTAAATGATTAAACACTATTACAATGGAAGGAAATGTTTTATTTAACGACACACTGAACACATTTTATTTATGGTTATATGGTTTCAGACATATGGTTAAAGACCACACAGATATTGAGAGAGGAAACCTGCTGTTGCCACTTCATGGGTTTCTCTTTTCAATTAGCAGCAAGGGATATTTTATATGCACCATCCCACACAGGATAGTACATACCACAGCCTTTATTACACCAGGGCCCCGTTTTACGAAGCGATCTTAGCACTAAGTTCACCTTAAGTACATATGGTAGCTATGCACTTACGGTGATCTTAGCGCTAAGTTTGTTTCGTAAAACGGGGCCCAGTTGTGGAGCACTGGCTGGACCGAGAAATAGCCCGCGGCTATTACAATGGAGAATAGGGTTAACAGCAAACAATTTTCTTTTAATTTTATGTGACACAGAATTGCAGGTTTGGTCAAAAGATATTAAAGAATGGCAAGAAACAGTATAAACAGTAATATGGATAGTCTAACGCTTGCTTGAGGTGTTTGTGTCACAGAACTAGTCAAAGCCCATGGTATGTGCTTTCCTGTCTGTATGAAAGTGCATATAATTGATTTCTTGGCATTTTTTACTAATTGCTATTTTGAAAATTCTGCCCATTTTCAACTCTACACCCCCTTCCCCCTCCAATGGTGTGTTCGAAAACAGTGGTATATGGGCACATTAAACTAGTTATCATCATTCTTGCTAACAGAAAAACATAGTCAGTTTTCTCTGATGACTACTAGTCAGAATTACCAAATGTTTGACATCCAATAGCCAATGATTGATTAATCAATGTGTTCTCTAGTGGTGGTGTTAAACAAAACAAACTTTAACATTAAACAGATATGTGTGTGTAGTCTAACTAACACATGAAAGTCAAAGTACTTACCTGTGCACAGCAATGAAAGCAAATTAAAGCTACAAGTAGCCATGAAAAGTAAAATAATTTCCAGGAATGACCACATTAGAGTTCGAAGAATGTAGAAAGTAATAAGAAATCTGTTTAGGATCGTTGGGATTGAGGTGGGTTTTTTTGTTTTGTTTTTAATGCAATCTGGTTTTTTAGGAGTTTTTATTTGTGTTTTCTTTTGCTTTTTTTTTTGCTTTTTTCTGACGATGTAATGAGTTACAGTATTAATTTTAATTTTTTTTTTTTTTTTTTTTTTTTTTAAATAGTACTTTTCAACATTCTAGTTTCATTCTTAAATATATTTATATATATTTATGTATGTATATATTCATTCATGTAAACATACATTGTATATATATACCCCAATATTTCTATATCGTAGTGTTATCATGTTATCATGTTATAAGTTACAAGATAAGTTGTCTGAAATAATGATACGTCTTAACATTCTAATTTCATTCTTGTGAATCTAGCATCAAAGACATGTTGTGTGTTTAAGTATACATGTATATTACAACATATTTTTGATGCTAGATTCACAAAAATTAAATTAGGATGTTGCAAAGTATCACTGTTTTTAGGGAAGTTACTTTACTTGTAAACTATTTGGTTCAAAAAACGTGGTAACCCTACTATAACAACAACACAATTTCAGAGATACTTCCTCATATATAATTTGTTAGCAAATGCTTTAGATAGTTTTAGAAAGTTACAACCAACTTTTAAGCATCATTATTAAGATAAAGTTTGTTTTGTTTAACAACACCACTAGAGCACAATGATTTATTAATCATCGGCTGTTGGATGTCAAACATTTGGTCATTCTGACTTGTAGTTATCAAAGAAAACCCGATAATGTTTTCCATTAGTAGCAAGTGATTTTTTATATGCACTTCTCACACACAGGAAAGCACATACCACTGCCTTTAACCAGTTGTGGTACACTAGTTGGAACATGAAAAACTCTAATCAGTTAATAGATCCACTGAGATGATTAGATCCGGCCACAGAAGCACCTCAGGCCGTAAGCACTCAACCAACCAAGAACTAAGAGTCCAAGGCCATAATGCTTGCAAATATAAAAGTGTGTATAAATTAGACCTGACTTAATTACTGCCATATACATTAAAGGAACATTCCTGAGTTTGCTGCACTTTTTAAGATGTTATTGACTAACAGAGACTATTTAGCGATTGTAATTAGATATCAAATATATTTTTCTGACTAAGCCCACAGCTAAAAGCTGATGGGGAATGGCAGGTGTGTGGCAGAGATAGCCACAAGAGACAAGCACCTGATGCGGTTGGCGAGACAAGGACTGGGATGTGGAGGTGGACAGTGAAAGAAGTTGAAAGATAGGAGGAGTTGCCAGATCGGGAAGAAATGAGATGGAGTTCAAAGGAGAGAAAGGAAAGGGAGCAGCGGGATAAAAAAAATATATATATATATTTTTCTGCATAATATATTAGTGGCTGTATATTAAACGTGTTTCTGACCGTTCTAATACTTGTACTAGGTAAAATTTCATTTTATTTCCTAAAATATATTTTTTCCTACGTTCAAAATTATTTGAAAACAAAATCCCAATTTGGGCTTCTTCTTAATATTAAGACGACCAGAAACACATTAAATATACAGACACTGATACTCTAAACAAGAAATATATATTTAATATGTAAGTTTAATCAATGAAATATTTTATTAGTGGAAAACTCTTACAATGTAACAAACTCAGGAATGCCTCTTTAAGACACCTATCGGCCATACTTTAAAAAAGATAATCAGGTGTTCTTAACAAATAGTTTTAGTTTAATAATTCTGTCAGAATAGTTATTATTATTATTATTATTTGTATTTACTTTTTACTAATACTCATATAAGTAATTATTAACAATGCTTTAAAATCTAAATTAGCCCAGTGGTAAAGCGTGGCTAGTCCATCGCTGAGCCCATTGGGCTATTTTTCATTTCAGCCAGTGCACAATGACTGGTTTATCAAAATCTGTGGTTTGTGCTATCCTGTCTGTACAATGGTGCATTTAAAAGACTCCCTGCTGCTAATGGAAAAATAATGGTCCAGCACATACTTAAATGTAGCTGGACGAGAATACTGGATCCAAGTACACAATTGCAATCACCCAGAGGGAGTTTGGACAAAGAAAACAAAACCCTCTTAACCAAACCCAAATAAAAACAATTCCTTGGGCAACTTAGTGTGAGGCAGGATTACATCGGATAAAACAAAGGAAGGATGGGCACCGGGAAAGACAGGAAAGATGGACAGAAAGATAACAACAGATGCAGACCAACCTTTACCTTGCGGACACATATGGAAATTGCTATCGAGTCTCCCCTGGATTGTCATGCCACGACCTGAATAGATCAGACCCTTATAAGGATCCCTATGGGCAACTTAGGGAGATACCTCAACACCAACTAGGTCCTAGTAACAAGCTACTCTCAGCAACTAAGTTCCAAAACATATATAGCTCCCCCTTTTTTATTTGATGGACCTTCATTCAAACTGCACACCTTTTCCCCTTTGGCATTCATCCTATGGGACATTTCAAATTCCATAGCACCCAAAGCCACCCTCCGCCTGCTACTGACCCCGGTCGGGATGTTGGTGCTCTCTTTCACCTGCCAGTGCAGGTGGTCCTTTTTCCCACCCACCCCAACCCTTTCCTGCCCTGGACAGAAGAGCTGGCCAAGGTCTGCACCTGTGTCCATGACAGGCATGCACTAAAACAGCTTTCTCTGAATGTGCAGTTAAACCCTATAACATAACATAATGGAAAACTGTAGCAGGTTTCCTCTTTAAGACTATATGTCAAACATTACCAAATGTTTGACATCCAAAAGACGATGATTAATAAATCAATGTGCTCTAGTTAAACAAAAAAAAAGTTGAACTTTCAAGAACTGATGAACTATAGAATCTGGAGGACATCATCATCACACGTTGTCAGATAATTTATTTACAAATCCAGGAGAATGTAAAACATGTCTGAAATAGGTTCACTTTGATAAATAAAAAAAATACACAAATGTGGCCAATTCTCTAAACACTGCAGCCATGGGCACATGCCACCACAAGTAGTTTTCTCATTTCCAGATTGACAAGAGCTTTAAACTGAGACTCCTGTAAACAAGACTGGATCATCAAACTTGTAATATTTAGACTGAGGGATAGCTTCCTGGGAAACAATTTGCTCGCTGTAGTCCGCCAACTACGGCTAATGTGGCCAGTGGGAATCTCCATTTGGTCAATTATTTGTTAAACCCAAGAAATAATATTTGATGGGTGTACAGTACATTATGAATGCTGGTCGTAATGTCGTATTGCTAAGAATGATTAAACCAACACCAATGTATGGCGAACAATCTTATTAACCACTTTAACAACACCTGTATTTGTGAAGTTTTTTAAAAAGAAGAAATATTCAACTTATCGGTTAATAACAACATTAATGAACAAATGTTTAATGACACATCAGAAAACCAATAAATTGTCATTCTAGGCAGAGGCAGGATTTACCTCAGTTGGTTAAGTGCCTGCTTAAGGTGCTTGTGTCACAGGATCAAACCACCTCACTGGATCCATTCAGCTGACTGGTTTTTTCTCGTTCCAACCAGTGCACCACAACTGATAAAATGTCATGGTATGTGCTTTCCTGTCTATGGGAAAGTGAATATAAAAGATCCCTTGCTACATTAGGAAAAAGTGTAGCTGGTTTCATTTCATGACTATGAGTCAGAATTACCAAATGTTTGACATCCAATAGCCGATGATTAATTAATCAATGTGCTCTAGTGGTGTTGTTAAACAAAACACTTTTTCTAGGTCAGGAGAATGGGATCTACGTAAGATTTTTTTCCAATTTGATCAGTACTCTATAACAGCTATATCCAAGGCTGTGATATGTGACAGGTGTATGAAGTGCACACGAAAGAACCATTGCTGATAACTGGGGTGGGACGTAGCTCAGTGGTACAGCGCTCGCTCGATGCGTGGTCGGTCTGGGATTGATCCCCGTTGGTGGGCCCATTGGGCTATTTCTCATCACAGCCAGTGCACCACGACTGGTATATCAAAGGATGTGGTATGTGCTGTCCTGTGCATATAAAAGATCCCTTGCTGCTAATCGGAAAGAGTAGCCCATGAAGTGGCGACAGCGGGTTTCCTCTCTCAATATCTGTGTGGTTCTTAACCATATGTCTGACGCCAAATAACCGTAAATAAAATGTGTTGAGCAGTGTTCTACGTTGCGACCATTTTGGTCGCCAATGCGACCAAAATGTTGGCGTGGCGACCAACTGAATTTATTATCGTCGCCATCTGGCGACTGAATCCAAAAACGCCTAAGTATTAAATTGTTTGCCATGTGCGTTCAGAGTCCTAACAGCGAAAAACATTGATATTTGTTGACATCATTGTGTAGTCAGAACACTTCGTTATTTACGAAGTTGTCCGATTGATCACTGTAAATTCTGTATTAATTTTCGGTACCATTCGGAACTCATCGCGAAAACAACCCAGATTCTTGCAAAAACAATCCAGATATTTGGATTGGTGTATTTTCCCATGCGCACCTCAAAGCAGCGGTATATTCAAGAAACAAAACTTAAGTTAGATACTTGAGTACATAGACCTACATGTCATATTAAAGGCTAGTATTACATGTCACAAGACTCACAAAATTATATACCCATACACTGTAAATGACTAGTAAATAAATAAAACCAAAAATATAGCATATTACTTATGGTTCTCATGTCTAACGTGAATGCACGAGATTTCTAAATTTATAATAGTGTGGTATCTATTCCAGAAATGGCAGAATTAAATCTCATGGAAATTCAAAGTATTTACGGGCCAGTTTTGTAATATTTGCAACCTTTTTGCGAGGTATGAATATTTGTTGTTTTATTTTGCATTTATTACAACTACTACAAGTGAAAAGCGATTTTTAAGAGGGTTTTGGCATTTCGTTGTAATAAACACTGTCAATAACCAGTAAAGTACCGTAAACTACCGATCGGCAATTTTTTTTATGGGTGATCGCTGGACCTTTTTAAAAGAGAATTTTTCTATTGCTATGCATAGTGGGAACCCCCATTTTTAACCTGTATTTTCTGAGGAGAAAAAAAGTGCATAATACATGGGAAAATACGGAATACACATAGTAATCAAACATGCAAAATGGAGACCGATTATTAAACAATGCATTATAAATAAGCATTTCAAATTGTACGTAACACTCTTTGATGCACCATGC
The DNA here is from genome assembly GCA_016106625.1 of Dracogyra subfuscus. Taxonomy (NCBI): domain Eukaryota; kingdom Metazoa; phylum Mollusca; class Gastropoda; order Neomphalida; family Peltospiridae; genus Dracogyra; species Dracogyra subfuscus. The sequence goes on from JAECMU010063409.1 coordinate 10,743, forward strand.
GACGCGTTACAAACATTATGGGGGACGAGAGGGGTTGTTTGTCAATATTTACTTAGCGGCAACGTCTTTAAAACAATGTG
>JAECMU010063420.1:0-60034 GCA_016106625.1 Dracogyra subfuscus
TCAGCTATTTTCTACTTGAATCTTCGAATAATTAACCTTTTTTATGGAATTTGCAAGTGGCTCATATTAATAATATATGTTATAATAGCCATGAAGTAACAAAGGCATATGATGGAAATAAGATGGAGTGATGAGAAAAATAGCATTTTAAAACAGACACGAAATGTGAGTTTTGAAGATGTAGAGAATGCTATTATGAATGATAAAATATTAGATATCATCCCTCATCACAACCAAGAGAAGTTTTCCCATCAAGAGCTGATGATAGTGTGGATACATAACTATACATACTATGTACCATTTGTAATGAATGAGGAAGAAGTATTTTTGAAAAATATCATTCCTAGTCGTAAGTATCATAAAAAATATAGTAAGGAGTAGCCCATGTATGACAAAGATGAACTAGAGATAGTAGACTATATAGAAAATGAAAACCCTAAGTCTGTACAAGATTTAGCCAATAAGATGAACAAGATAAAGTCTACTGTCACAAAGAAGTACACGAAACGAAAAGCCATCAACATCAAAGTGTTAGAGAGTGATCTAGAGAAGCTAAAATCAAAAGCACTTGAAGAGGGTATGCCGTACCAAACACTACTAAATTCTGTATTGCACAAGTACATTACGGGGCAGCTGGTTGACAAGAGTAAGATAGCGTAATACAGTATGCCAACCCTAAAAATATCAAACACCGTCACCATAGATGAAAATGAGATAGAGATATCTGCCATACGAGCCAGTGAATCTGGTGGACAGAAGGTCAACAAAGTCTCTGCCGCGATTCATCTGCGTTTTGACATAGAGGCTTCGCCTTTGCCAGAGTACTACAAAGAGAAGCTACTTTCTCTCAAAGACAAACGCATCACCAAAGAGGGCATAAAGTCACAACAGCACCGAAGCCAAGAGCAAAATAGAGATGAGGCTATGGAGCGGCTAGTAGAGCTGGTAAAGAGTGTGAATGTGGTGCAGAAAAAGCGTGTGCCTACCAAGCCTACCAAAGGCTCAGTAGGTAGACGACTTGAGAAGCAGAGTAATAAGAAGAAATTACGAGGAAGGGTAGGGTGTGAAGATTAATATCTATATTATCGATAAAAAAAGCAAGAATGACCTCTATAGTCCACTCATAGAGCATTACATAAAGAGTGCCAAGGCATTTGCTCAGGTGGAGGTGCATGAGATTTTTACCAAAGATATTGCAAAGGCACATGAGGTGTCTGCTGGTGTCGCAAAAAAGCAGTATACTTTGGCATTACAAAAGCATACTTTAAAAGGATATAGCGTTGTTTTGGATCCTGAGTCCAAAGAGGTAGATAGCCATGAGTTCGCAAAGTTGATTCAGGACAAGGGCGTTGTTAATTTTTTTATCGGTGGTGCTTATGGTTTTGATAGGGATTTTATCAGTAGGGCTAATAGAGCCATATCATTTGGTAAGATAACGATGTCACACAAGCTTATAAAAGCAGTTTTGGCAGAACAGATATTTAGAGGTCTGAGCATACTGCATAGTCACCCTTATCACAAGTGATATTTGGTTACATAGATTTTTTAGCTTCCTTGCTCTGGAGTAAGTATCTTTATAGCTTGCTGTATACCGTTGATAAGTATATCAATTTCTCTGATTGTATGTGTGAAGTGTATGCTTATTCTCAGCCACCCGATTGTGCTATCATATATTTGTGAATTACCATCTTCTAGCCCCAGCAGATCATGTCCATAAGGACCCGCACAGCTACATCCTGCCCTAGTCTGTATATTGTAATAATCTGAAAGATATTGTGTTACATCAAAGGGGTTGATATCGTTAAAGTTAATCGAAAATATAGGAAGCTTCTCTTGGTCAAAAGCACAGTGGAGTTTTAGTCCATCCATCTCTTTGATGCGTGAGCCAAAATATTTCTTGAGCTTTTGCTCCTGTGTGTGTATGATATCTAGACCAATATCGTTTCGAAGATTGTATGCTAGGGATGCTCTTATCAGCTGGATAATGCCTGGGGTTCCTGCATCCTCTTTCAGCTCAAGATCATTTAGGAACTCATGATCTGTTCTGGATACATAAGTAACCGTACCACCACCAGCAAATGTCGGCTTTGTTTCTCCGCATAGCTCTTTTTTGATGACTAAAAGACCACAACTTCCTACGCCACCCAGTAGTTTATGGGGCGAGAGAAATAAGGCATCATAATATCTGCAGTCTATATTCATATACGGAGAAGCAGCAGCGGCATCCAAGCATATGATTCCGCCATAACTCTTTACCATCTCATATATTTTTCTATAGTTACTAAGAACACCAGTGACATTCGAGGCAACAGAAAAAGATGCAATAATCTCTCTATCTTTATGTTTTTCAAGCTCCACACTAAGAGCATCAAAATCTATGCAATATTTATCATTTACTGGTATGCGTACCACCTCACAGAGACCCTCTCTGAAGCTTATCTCATTTGAGTGATGTTCATAGGGTCCAACTAGCACAAGAGGAGTATTTTTTGGCTCTATTTTGTACCTATTTTTGGTGGCAGGAGGTATGTATATGCCTAAGAGTTCTTGAAGCTTCTTGATGGCACCAGTTGCTCCAGTGCCTACTGGAAGTATATAAAAGTCATCACTGATACAAAGAGTTTTTTTTAGGTCTGATCTTGCCTTGTTGTATCTTTTGCTAGTATTTACAGCACTAGATGAAACTTCTGAGTGTGTATTGGCATATGTTTTCAGCACCTCTTTTATCTCTCGCTCTATAGGTGCATATGCCAATCCAGATGCGGTATAGTCGAAATACAATAGATCTTTTTCTTTGATAATTCTTCTTCTAATCTCTTTCATGTCCGCCTGTCATTATATTTTTATATTTTAGAGGTACCCTTTAGCTTAGCTTTACGGTACAATCAGCTCTCTTCATTATGAGCTTATGTAACCAAAGTGCAAGCATGATCAGCACACCACCAAGTATCAATGATGTATAATTGATATCCTTATCCCATATGACGAGGTTAACAATGAGTCCTAGGGGTACAACGGCATTGTTCATGATAGCTAGAATACCTGAGTCTACTTGTGTAGCTCCTCTATTCCAAAGGAAATATCCAAGACCTGAGGCAACTACACCTAGCCAGATAAGTACTGCCCACTGCGTTGTATCAGGAGTAATCCTTTCTATGTTTCCAAATAGTAAAAAAGCAACAGTGGAGACAAGTAAAGCTCCAAAATGGAAGTAGCCAAATATGCTGGACTGCTTGATATCTTTTAGTTCATCAATCTCTAGTAGTTTTTTGTATAGAACTTGACCAAGAGCAAAGCAGATATTTGCTCCTTGAACCATCATGAATCCAATAAAGAAACCTTCATTTACCTGAGATGATTTGATGATATAGGCTCCCAAGACCGCAAGTGCAGCTGTAGCGATATAAAGTGGGTTGAATGTACCCTTGAGTAGGTCGTAGATGATGGTGACATAAATGGGAGTGAAGATGGTAAATAGTAGAACTTCTGGTACTGATAGAAAAAGGAATGACTTGTAAAAGAAGATATACATTAATCCAATCTGTATAATGCCTATCGCCATTATCTTCAGTTTGAAATGATTGGAGAGCTTAAAGTTGGTAAATGGCAAAAATATCAAAGATGCCAAAGCTACACGAACAAGCACAGCAAAGTAACTGTCAAGCTTACTGGCCAAATATACACCTATAAGTGAAAATGAAAATGCCCATATAAATGTAACAAGAGTAAGAAGTCTCATATTTTTCCTTGGATTATGTCGGTTATATATTGTTGAAGTTATATCTAATTTTGATTAAAATATTACTTCCAAAGTCATTTTTGGTATAATAATTTCCTTATTTTAATTTTAATTACATATTAGGAATGACACAGTGAATTTATTTGATGATGATGATTTTATGAATACTACTCCGCAGGAGAATTACTTCTCCATAGCCAAAACAGCCAACCAAAATATAGTAGAAATGGAGCTGGAAAAGATGTTTAGACGATTTGCTATCGCAGAGAAGATTCTAGAGGAGAAAGGACTTGAAGACGAACATGAGCAGATGATCAAGAGCTTGGTGATTGATGAGGAGATTGATTCTAGGACCGAGTCTCTTTTTATAGAGCTGGTGGGCAATATAGTAACACAATGCGAATAGGCTATTAGATGCTGGAGGCAGTTGAGAGAAAAATTTTACAGTATGTAGAGAGTCTTGAAGACAAGGATGCTCTATCTTTGTATGTAAAGTTACCTAAGGGCAAACATCTAAGAGCAAAGCTTATCTTGAAAATTGCAGGTAATAGCCTCAAGGCAGTAAAAACAGCCGCAATAGTTGAGATGATACATGCGGCAAGCTTGTTACACGATGATGTGATAGATGATGCATTTACCCGTAGAGGAGAAGCATCACTCAATGCGATATATGGCAATAAGGTAGCTATTATGCTCGGGGATATCCTTTACTCGAAAGGTTTTTATGAACTTAACGATATCGACAAAGAGGTGTCTAAGGTTATCTCTAATGCGGTAGTCCAGCTTAGTTTAGGCGAGAGAAATGATATCCTGCTCTCGGAAAGCTTTAATCACGACAAAGGCAAGTATCTCAAGATGATCTATCAGAAGACCGCTTCTCTGATGGAGGCAAGTGCCGAAGCAGCGGCGTTGCTGGCAGGCAAAAGCAGAGAGGATTATAGAATATATGGTCGCAATCTGGGCTTGGCATTTCAGATGATAGATGATCTTTTGGATGTTACGCAAAGCTCTGAGCAATTAGGCAAGCCTGCTATGCATGATTACGAAGAGGGCAAGGCAACACTGCCTTTTATCTATCTATATGAGGTGTTAGATAGCAATGAGAGACGAAGGCTTATCTATCTACACGCACAAAAACTCAGCACCGATGACCAGCAGTGGATAGTTTCCAAAATGAAAGAGTATGAGATAATTCAACAATGCCATAATGAAGCAAAAATATTGGTAGAAGAGGCAATATCATTAATGCAGAAAGCAGGGGAAAAATCTTTGGAAGAGATAGCTAGAGCTATGATAGAGAGGAGTTTTTAGTGAATTATCAAGTGGTGAGCTTTAATTATAAAAAATGTGATCTAGAGACTAGAGAGTTTATAGCTTTTAATGATGATGACTCCATTAGGTCTTATTTGAATCTATTGACAGGTTTTGATTTTATACTGGAAGCATTTGTTGTAAATACATGCAACAGGATAGAGATTGTTGCTGCCACCAAGGATAACTTCTCTACATACCATACAATTATAGGTATTTTGTGTAAAGAGACTGGTGTAGATTTTGCATTGCTTGAAAGTTCTGTGTTAAATTTGGAAGATGAGGAGGCTATTAAGCATATCTTCTCGGTGGTCTCTTCTCTAGACTCTTTGGTAGTTGGAGAGGCGCAGATAACAGGACAGGTAAAGGATGCCTTTAGGCTATCATACGAAAATGGCACAGCAGGCAAAGAGTTGAATCGAGTGATCAGTTATGCTGTAAAGTGTGCCGCTGAGGTGAGAAATGCTACCAATATCTCACAAAATCCTATATCAATAGCATCTGTAGCAGTTGCTCAGGCAAAGAAGGACATGAATGGATCGCTGGCTGGGATGACAGGTGTGGTGGTTGGCAGTGGCGAGATGGGTCGTCTGGCTGCCAAACATCTACTCAGAGCAGATGCTGATGTACTACTACTGTCTAGAACAAAAGAGAATGCCCAAAAGTTGGTAGATGAACTAAATAGTGAAAATATTAAAGTGGTAGATATGGAAAGATTAAGTAGATTGATTAATCGCTACAGACTGCTTTTTTCTGCAACATCTTCACCTGATCCAGTAATAACAAACGCAATGATAGAGTATAAAGAGGCTGATAGGCTCTGGTTTGATATGGCTATTCCTAGGGATATAGAGGATCCTGAAGAAGAAAATATCCAGCTATACCGTATAGATGACCTGCAAGGCATATCAAAAAATAACCATGCACTCAGAGAAGAGCAGGCACTCCAAGCCTCTGAGGTGGTAGACAGATATACAAAAGATTTTTATCTATGGCTACAGGCTTTGACCATAGAGCCACTGATCAAAGGCATGAGACTGTCGATAAAAGATGTGATAGAGGGTGAGGTTAGAAGATCCATCAAAAAAGGCTATCTCCCAGAGCAGTTTAGTGATAATGCCAAAAGAATGATAACTCAAGTATTTGACAAGTATCTCCATATGCCAACAAAAAATCTAAGGGATATGGCAAAAGAGAATGATGGTCAAGTAGCCATAGATGCGTTTAAAAAAGTATTTGAGATAGACATGGGTGAATTTGATCCTGCACAGTACAAAAAGAATGCACATAGACCATCAGCAGAGATGATCGCCAAATTCAAAGCAGAAAAACTACAAAAAGAACAGACCAAAGGAGAAAAGAGATGAGGTTTTCGCAACTATTGATACCTACGACAAAAGAGGCACCCAGTGATGCCGTACTTCCAAGCCATATATATCTAACTAGGGCAGGGTATATACAGAGTGTAGGCAGTGGATTGTACAACTTTCTCCCTCTTGGAAAAAGAGTATTGGATAATGTTCGGCAAATAGCCAAAGAGGAGCTGGACAATGCTGGATGCCAAGAGGTGGATTTGGCTTTTGTGACACCTGCTTCATTGTGGCAGGAGAGTGGAAGATTTGAAAAATACGGCAAAGAGCTTTTAAGGCTCAAGGACAGAAAAAACAATGATTTCGTACTAGGCCCAACACATGAAGAGATGATGGTAAACATGGTTCGGCAAACTGTTAAGAGCTATAAGCAGCTGCCCATAAACCTATATCAGATAAAAACAAAATTTAGAGATGAGATAAGACCTAGATTTGGATTGATGCGTGGTCGTGAGTTTCTCATGAAAGATGGCTATAGCTTTGCAGCTGATGAGGAGGGCATGAGGGCAGACTTTGATTTGATGGAGAAGACCTACAGTCGTATTTTTGAGAGGCTTGGTCTAGACTATCGTATCGTAGAAGCTGACAGTGGTGCCATAGGTGGCAGTGGAAGCAAAGAGTTTATGGTTATAGCAGATAGTGGCGAGGATACGATAGTTATCTGTGAGAATTGTGATTATGGGGCCAATATCGAAGCAGCAACAAGGGCAGCAGTCAAATGCGAAGCAGACGAACCAGAGATAGGTGTATCAAGTAAATTTCACACAAAAGCGATAAAAAGCATAGAGGATTTAGAGGAGTTTTTTCATGTGGATCCATACTATCTGATAAAGACAGTTGCCAAAAAAGCTCACTATGATGAGGGTAGAACAGAGATTGTACTATTTGCACTCAGAGGCAGCGATGAGCTAGAGGAGACAAAAGCCTGTAATGCTGTGGATGCCAATGAGCTTAGTGATGCTAGTGAAGAGGAGTTGTCGAAAGCTGGTCTGATTGCAGGCTATATGGGACCTGTTGGGTTGCCAAAAGATATGACTATTGTGTATGACAATGAGTTGGCGAATGGTAAAAGTTTGATCTGTGGAGCCAACGAAGTGGATTATCACTATGTTGGGTATGATCTTCGAGGAGTGGATGTTGAGATGCATGACTTGGTAGCTGTTAGAGTAGGAGATGGCTGTCCAAGATGTGCAAATGGAAAACTGAAACATACTAAAGGCATAGAAGTAGGACATATCTTTCAGCTTGGTACCAAATACAGCGAAGCACTCAAGGCAGAGTTTTTGGATGAGAATGGCAAGTCAAAACCTTTTGTGATGGGTACATACGGTATAGGCATCAGTAGACTCTTGGCAGCTATTATAGAACAGCATCATGATGACAAGGGATGTATCTGGACAAAAGAGTCGGCTCCATTTGATATAGAAATTATAGTAGCTAATGCAAAAAACAGCGATCAGCTGGATGTCGCTAATGAGCTTTATAAACAGCTAGATACAATAAGACATCTAGATGTTCTAGTCGATGACAGAAAAAAAGAGAGATTTGGCTTCAAGATGAAAGATTTTGAACTTATAGGTATACCATATGCCCTTGTTGTTGGCAATGATATAGGTGATGGCAAGGTGGAGCTTATCAAAAGATGCGGAATGCAAAAAAGAACCATGGAGATCAAAGATGGAGACCTGGAGAAGCTCTCCAAGGAGATATATCAAATAGTCAAATATGGTGAAGAGTAGATGATACTTGCAGTTATCCCACTATTTTTTCTAGAGCTTTTTGTCTCAATGAAGGTGGGAGATATCATTGGGTTTTTCCCTAGTGTTGTATGGATACTGCTTAGTATGTTTGCTGGTGTAATGCTGTTGAGGATGTCCCCTTATGCTTTTATGGGCAATGTGATGTCCGTGAAGCTTGGAAAGCTGGATCTGCAGAGTGCCAACAATGCAAGCATGTCATATCTTATGGGTGCAATAATGCTTATAATTCCAGGTGTGTTGACAGATATACTCGGTCTGCTAATGCTCTGCTATGCACTCTGTTTACACTTATTGGCTAAAATTAGACCCGAACGACCAGATAAATACAAACAAAACAAAGGAGATGATGATGTCATTGATGTCGAAATTATTGACGAGTAGTGTAGTTGCTACTTTGGCATTGAGTGCTGAGGCATTCGATATAGAGAATTTTATAAAAAAGAATGTGGTAAAAAACCCGCAAGTAAAAGTAAGCAGTGTAGATACGCTTAGCACTAAGAAAATCCTAGGTCCAAATGACTGGAAGGCCTACCTTGTAATGGTTAATTTTTCATTTAAGGGCAAAGATATCAAGGAGCCAATGACCATCTTTGTGGACGAAAAGAGCGGGCTAGCTACCATGAATCTCATGAATGCAAAGACAGGACAGGAATACCAAAAAACAATGAAACCAAGTATGCCAGATAGCTACTATAATGATGCACACTTGATAGCAGGAGATAAGAATGCAAAACATAAAGTGGCTATCTTTACAGATCCTCAGTGTCCTTTCTGTATCAAGTATGTTCCCAAGGTCATAAAAGATTTTAAAGATATGAAAGGTGATGTGGCGTTATACTACTACCATTTACCTCTTTTGGGACTTCACCCAGTAGCAGATGCACTATCTAGAGCAATTGAAGTTTTGCATAGAAAAGGTAAAATTGCCGAGGCTATGAGTATCTACAGTTTGAAAATATCTGCAGAAGAGACAAATGAAGATAAGATATTGGAAGAGCTGAAAAAGCAACTCAATATAGAGCTGACAAAAGATGATATCAATCAAAAAGAGATCAAAGAGGCAGTCAAAAAAGATATAGAATTAGCAACTAGAATGATGATCCGTGGTACACCTACTGTATATTTTGACGGTGAGTATGATCCGACACAAGAGAAGTACAAGAAATTTTTAAAATAAGGCAATATGAGTGGACAAGATAGTAATTGCAACTCGAGCCAGCCAACTGGCACTATGGCAGGCATATCATATAAAAAAGAAGATAGAGAGTGGCTTTCCAAGTATCAAAGTAGAGCTCAACGAGATTACCAGCAAAGGCGACAAGATACTTGATCGCCCGCTTGCTTTGATCGGAGGAAAGGGGCACTTTACAAAAGAGCTAGAAGATGAGATGCTTGCTGGTAATGCTGATCTAGCAGTTCACTCACTCAAGGATCTCCCCACCTATGTTCCAGATGGATTGGAGCTCTGTGCTATTACGCAACGGCAAGACCAAAGTGATGTTCTGCTTTCCCATACTTATACTTCACTTGATGATCTGCCCAAAGGGGCAACAGTAGGCACAACAAGTTTGCGTAGAAGAATGCAGATACTGCAAAAACGCCCAGATTTAAATATAAAAGAGCTTAGGGGAAATGTCAATACAAGACTGAGCAAACTGTCTGAGGGTCAATACGACGCGATTATTTTGGCATATATTGGATTGTATAGACTGGATCTACTTAAAGATATCCCCTTTGTTCAGAAGTTGGACTTTATGATTCCTCCTATGGGGCAAGCATCACTAGGCATAGAGATAGTTAGCAATGATGACAGGATAAGAAAGGTTGCAATGAGTCTAAATGACAGAAGCAGCCAGTTGTGTGCAAAGATAGAGAGAGATTTTATCGCAAAGATCGGTGCAGGCTGTTCTGCTCCAGTGGCTATCAATGCTAGAGTTGCAGGATATGAGCTAAGCTTGAGGGCAATGTTGGGATATCCAGATGGTACAAATATACTAAGTAGAGAAATATCAGTAAAACTTATCGACTCTCAGGAGATTGGTATAAAGATGGCTGAAGAGATGATATCCAATGGAGCTATGGATATACTGAGCAGGGCAGAGGAGATTGCCTTTAAGGATGAGATGCCAGAGAGATTGTAGTGTGGCAATAGCATGTGGGCTATGGTGTGACTACTATATTTATACCAAATTCAAATAAAATCATATACCCAAAATGTCTATATTGCATACAATCTAAACAGATTTATGATACATCATTTTATTTGGATTTGGTATTAGCAAAGCAGATACAGTCCTGTATACGGTCAAGTAGCATGGGGGAGAAATAGGGTATCTATCTACTGAACTCTATGTGTTGCTACAAAGCTAACAAACTCTATAGTTGGTTTATCTGTAACGAGCAGGAGCATTTTTTTAGCTTCTGTAGAACTAAACCTTGCTTTTTTGAGAGACATAAAAGCTTTTTTGACCTGAGTTATACTTTTTTTGTCCTTAAAATTTCTTCTCATTCCTATAATATTAAGACCTCTGATTTGAGCCTTGGGATATCCTTCTATGAGGCAAAATGGTGGCATATTCTGTTTCACTTTTGAGACTCCACCAACCATGCAGCCAGATCCTATAGTGCAATTTGCACCAAGTGAAGACTTGGCCCCCATGATGACACCTCCTTCACATCTACTGTTTTTATGTAGAACGACATTGTTGGTTATGATGCAATCATTATCTATCCTGACCCCTGCTTTTATATCTACATATCCCATGATGTAGCAGTTGTCCCCTATGAATATTGAGCTTCTGTTTTTGGAGTCAGTATGCGAGCCGACCATCGAGAATTCACGAATGTGACAATCTTTTCCTACTACAATATCTGTATCTGTTTTTCCAATCTTTGCAAATGAAAAAATATGGGTATTTTCATGGACAGTAACTTCCCCCCTTAGTTCCACATGGTGCTCCAGTCTGACCCCACTTTTTAGAACGATATCTTTGCCTATTTTGCAGAATGCACCTATGACAACATCATCAGCAATGGATGCTCCATTTTCTATAGTGGAAGTTGGATGAATTGTCATGTTTGGGTAGCAACCTCTAAAGTTTTGATACTGTCATCTATGGTAGCTAGTGAACCAATCTCATCTGTCTGAATATAGTGCACGAATGCCTCTACCTCTTTGAGTAGTGGTTCATCTTTTTTGATATGGCAATCTCTGACGATATAGGAGTTCTGCTTGCTATACCCTGAGTATTCAGTAAGGTTCTGTGTGATTAGGTCAGCCTCTAGGTATACCTGCTTGCAGGCTACTTCTATGACTCTTTTTTTGAATGGTGTGAGCCAGTTTGTGAGGATATTTGCTACTATATTGTCTTCAAGTTCAAAGTTGAGTACAGCATTATCTTCATGATGATTGTGAATCTTTCTAGATTTAAATATAGCCTGATCTCTTATCTCTCTATCTGTGATAAAACGCATTAGATCGATATCATGTACGGATAGATCAGTTAGTACGCCTACATCAGCGATACGGGGAGGAAAAGGACCGACTCTGGTAATTGAAATAGTGTATATTTCTCTGCCTTTGAGCTCATCTTTTAGAGCTTGCACAACAGGGTTAAATCTCTCTACATGCCCAATGCAACTCTTGATACCTTTTTTATCTGCAGCATCTAGTATCTCTTTGGCATCTTCGACTGTAGCTGCTGCTGGTTTTTCTATAAAGATATGGATACCTCTTTTGATACACTGAAGCGATATCTCTTTGTGTAGAAAAGTTGGAGTAGCTATTATGACTGCTTCGGGCTTGGTGCTATCTAGCATAGTTTCTGTATCTGTATAGCATGGCTCACTATACCCTTCTAGCTCTATTGCGTCACATAGACCCACTACAGCTACTGAGTCTTCAATCATTTTAAGGACTCGATAATGATTTTTTCCCATAGAACCAAGACCTATGATTGCTATCCTCATCATACAACTTCCTTTATAATGCTTACTATAAAGTCTTGCTGATCCTTGGTGAGATATGGACTCATGGGTAGAGATACTATCTCTTCACTAATCAGCTCAGAGACTGGGAAATCGCCTACCTTGTATCCAAGGTCAGAAAAAGCTTCTTGTAGATGAAGAGGCATCGGGTAGTGTACAGCAGTAGGGATACTCTTGGAGTTTAGATGACTGGTGAACTCATCTCGGTTTTTTACTCTTACGGAATATTGGGCACACACACTACTGTAGCCTTCATCTATTTTGGGAGTAATAAGATTGCTGTCTGCTAGATAGTTACTGTATCTTGTGCCTATCTCCTCTCTTTTTTCTACCTCATCAGCAAAATGAGCCAGCTTGACATTTAGTATGGCTGCCTGTATAGCATCCAACCTTCCGTTTATACCGATATACCTATGTTTATATCTTTCATTTTGCCCATGATTGAGTAGCATTTTGATTTTTTCCGCCAAAGCGTCATCTGATGTAAATATAGCTCCACCATCACCGTAGGCTCCAAGTGGCTTGGATGGGAAGAATGAGGTGCATCCGATTGTTGACAGGTTGCATGATTTTTTACCCTTGTATGTGGCACCAAAGCTTTGGCAAGCATCCTCTATCACTGGCAGATTATATTTTGAGGCTATGGCATTGATAGCGTCCATATCGGCACACTGTCCGTAAAGAGAAACTGGCATAATGGCTTTGGTTCTGTCTGTGATCACGGATTCTATCAGCTTTGGATCTATATTGTAGCTTTCAGGATCAATATCGACAAATACCGACTTGGCACCCAGTAGAGCTATGACTTCTGCAGTAGCTATAAAAGTAAAAGGTGTCGTGATAACCTCATCATCCTCTCCAATACCAAGTGCCATCAATGATAGCAGTAGAGCATCTGTGCCACTGCTACACCCTATAGCATGTGAAGCTCCTGTGTAGGTCGCTAAATCCTCTTCGAGTTTGGCAAGTTTCGCTCCACCAATAAATTGTGCCGAGTTCATTACCTCTAGCACCTCTTTGTCGATCTCTTCTTTGTAGGCTTGGTATTGTGCCTGTAGGTCTATAAAGTTTATTTTCATTTTCTCTCTTTGTTTTGTATGATTTCTGCAGCACACTTGGCACTGCCGTGTCCGAGATATTCTAGCAGATTGAGTGAGTCCTGATAGAATGCTTCTCTATCCATTGATTGCATGGTCTCTATGAGATTTTGTGTAGTAGCTTCCCGTTGTATCAACTCTGGGTGCAACACTCTGTTTTTATATGCTTTTAGTAGTATATTTCCAAGCCCTATAAACTTGGTCTTGACCAATAGCTTATATAGTATATAGTCAAGCGTTGCAAACTTGTATACCAATATAAAAGGTGTGCCGATCAAAGAAGCCTCCAGTGTAGCTGTGCCTTTGCAGATAAAGGCAAAGTCACTTTTCAGTAATGCCTTTTTTGCATCATTTTCAACTCTAAAGCCTGCAAGATTACCATAAAGTTCATTTGTCTCCTCTTGTGCGAAGTGAGCAGGAACTACGATAATGGCTCTACTGTCCAGCTTTTTTGCTAGTTCCCTAAAAATTGGCATTAACTTGCGTATAATGCTTTTTCTGGAACCAGGCATATAGGCAATTGTCGTGATCTCTTTACTTGTGCCTGTCTTGAACTTTGTTATCTGATCCAGTAGGGGATGACCTGCATATCTGATTGGAGCCGATTGTGAGTAGTAGTCTTTTTCGAATGGAAGTATTGAAATAAGTTTATCAACTCTCTCTTCCAGTAGCCCTATACGCCCTTTTTTCCACGCCCATGCTTCTGGGAGTATATAGTAGATAATCTCTTTATCAGGATATCTCGCTTTGATTTTTCTTGACAGTGGTAGGTTGAATCCTGAAGAGTCTATCAATAGAACCTTGTCTGCCTTGCCCGAAAGATCCACCATCTGGTTGGCTAGATTTAGATAGTATTTAAGTTTTTTAGCGGCATCAACATAGCCCATGACAGCTTCTGATTGAAGATCAACTATAGGTTCACCAAGGTTTTTATCAAAAACACCAATGAGTTCAGTGTCATTTGGTAAATACTTTAAAAGAGACTTTAGATGCACATTGGCAGAATATTCCAATGCAGATATGAGCAGCTTCATAATGTCATGATATCCATTTTATTTTTACTTAGTATAATACCTAATAATGAGTTAATAAAGGGTGTAGATGGAAGATGTGGTGGCATGGCTAAAAGAGCATGGCAATTTAAAGATAATAGATGAGCCTTTGGATGTAGAGCTTGAGATTCCTCATGTTGCCTACCTTGAGGTTAAGAGGGATAGCTCGAGACCAATACTTTTCACCAGGCCCGTATATAGAGCAGAGGGCATAGAGTATGAGATGCCAGTACTAATGAATATCTTTGCCAATCGCGATGTCACTCAAAAGATATTTGGCAAACACCCTGATGAGATAGCCCAAGGTATAGATGGGCTACTAAAACTAAAACCACCCCAAGGACTTAAGGCAAAATTAGCCATGATCCCAAAGCTCTTTGCACTAAAAAATGTATTTCCAAAGAGACTCAAAGGAAGAGGTGCATGTCAAGAGGTGATTATCCCCAAGGCAGAAGTTGATCTGAATAAATTGCCAATACTCAAAACATGGGATGAAGATGGTGGCAGATTTATCACCATGGGGCAAGTATACACCAGAAGCCTAGATGGATCGATGCAGAATCTCGGCATGTATCGCCTGCAGCAGTACGGAAAAGATAGACTTGGAATGCACTGGCAGATACACAAGGATGCCAGCCACTTTTTTGACCAGTACCAAAAAGCTTGCAAAAAGATGCCCGTAACTATCGCTATAGGTGGTGATCCGCTCTATATCTGGTGTGGGCAGGCACCTATGCCCTATGGTATGTTTGAGCTACTTCTCTATGGGTTTGTACGCAATAAAAAAGCACAAATAGTAAAGTCTATAACCAATGAGATATATATCCCTGCCGATGTGGATGTGGTCATAGAGGGATTTGTAGATCCCGAATTGACTGAGATAGAGGGGCCTTTTGGCGACCATACAGGATACTATACGCTCAAAGAGCCTTTTCCTGTGATGGATATCGAGACAATAACTATGAAAAAAGATCCAGTATTTCAGGCTACGGTTGTAGGCAAACCTCCTTTAGAGGATAAGTATATGGGTTGGGCAACCGAGAGGATATTTCTGCCGATGCTCAAACCTATGGCACCAGATCTTATAGACTATTATATGCCAGAAAATGGAGTATTTCACAATCTAATACTTGCCAAGATGAAAACTCTATACAAAGGACATGCACAGCAGTTTATGCATGCATTTTGGGGAGTAGGGCAGATGAGCTTTGTCAAACATGCGGTCTTTGTGGGCGAGGATGCACCGCATCTAGAGGATCATGAAAATCTGATAGAGTATATACTGAATCGTCTACACAAAGAAAAGATACTTATCACACAAGGGATAGTTGATCACCTGGATCACTCATCACCTGAGCAGTTTGTAGGCGGAAAACTTGGTATAGATGCAACAGGTGGTGAGATTGATGGAGGTGTAGAGCTTCAGTTGACTGACAAAGAGCTTCTGGAAATGATGCAGAAGATAGATGAGAGCATAAAAGGTCTAAAACAGTATATGACCAATACGAAAAATCCTATCTGTGTCATTGCTGTGGACAAACAGAGATCCCAAAAGTATATTATTTCCAGCCTGCATAAACTTAGCCCATATTTGAAACTCCTCATTATCATAGATGAGCAAGGCAATGACCTTGATAATCCATATATGTTTATCTGGAGGGTAGTCAACAACATAGATGCACAGAGAGATGTCGTGTTAGAGCCATTTATCGCAATAGATGGTACCAACAAGAGCGAGCATGATGGGTATGATAGAGAGTGGCCTGGTGATACGCTGTGCAACAGAGAGGTTCTCGAAAGTTTACGAGAGAGAGGTTTGGTAGAGTGGGACGAGCCGTTTGCTTCCAAGTGGGGGCTACTGTAGGGGGCAGGTCTTGTATATGCCCTAGAGATGACCACATAAAGGATCATGATGAAACTCAAAGTTTTAGACAAAAACTATACTATCCATAGATTTTCAGTAGATGATAAGATTCCTGAAGCTGTGTTTAGTGCCAGCTTTCTCTCTATCACAAAGACTGATGATGAGTTATCAATAGTCTGCGATTCAGATATATCTTTAGATTCTTCTATCAATGAGTCAGGCTGGTCTTGCCTTAAGATAGATGATGTACTTGATTTTTCATTGACAGGTATTTTGGCAAAACTATCTACAGTGTTAGCAGATGTTGATATCAGTATTTTTGCTATATCTACTTATGATACAGATTATATTTTAGTCAAAAGCGATCAATTGGAAATGGCGACTACTGTATTGAGAGTGGCAAATTATACTGTTGTTCATCATGGGGGGTAATTGAACCTATGGATTATCTGGAATATCTACCTCCGTCATCCTGAACTCGCACCCCAAAGGCATTTCCTGCGGACATTCAGGATCCACAGGCTAAAGCACCTTTTTGATTTGCTTGACTGTGGATTCCAAGTCAAGCTTGGAATGACGAGTGGTTTTTGTGGCTGTAGATTCCAAATCGAGTTTGGAATGACGGAATGGTATCTCGTCATCCTGAACTCGCACCCCAAAGGCATTTCCTATGGGCATTCAGGATCCAAGGCTACAGTACCTTTTCGATTTTCTTGACTGTGGATTCCAAGTCAAGCTTGGAATGACGAGTGGTTTTTGTGGTTGTAGATTCCAAATCGAGTTTGGAATGACGAGAAGCAACACACCTGTCTGCCAAAACTTCGGGATAACCTCTTTTTGAGCAGAGCAGTTTTGCTCTTGAGCCTATATCTTTTGTCTGTAAAAACTCTAAGTGTTTATAGCTTTTTTCATCTTCCATTCTTGCAGGTATTAGATTCAAATTTGACATATCTGAAATAATAGCATCAGCCATATCCAAAGCAGAAGATACCTTGACTATCTCGCATCTTGCATATCTGTTTTTAGGAAACGATACCTCCGCAACTCTTAAATCGGGGTCATTACCAGGGATCTGCTGGGCACCATATAGTGGTTTGGATGCTACTTTTGCTGTAGCAAAATTGGGAATAAATTGTGCTAGATGTTTTATAGCAGCCTTTGTCCTCTCTTCTATAGCTTGCTCCTGCCACCCCTTTTCTATCTTGGTTACAAACTTATTATCTAGTTTTGGTTGTACATAGCTTGATGTGCTGCTTGCTAGTCCATTGTTAAATAGGGTTATCTCTGTGGTCATGCCGTGTAGCTGAAAATGTCCATTTGGATATGGAGTGAATTGAGCCATGCCTCTAGGTGTGCCTCTCTCTCCATGAAATATTACCTCTGGCCAAAGTACCCCTTTGGTATCACACTGTGTGACATAGGCTGCTTTGAACTCTACCATTCTTTTACAGGCTACTCCTATCATATCATCTATCTCACCTGTACGAAATCCAGCAGCATTGATCAGATAGTCGTACTCATCCGAGTGTTTGCCAGCATCATCTTCGTAGGATAACTTCCATCTATTTTTATTTTTTGTGATATTGGCAACTTTGCATTCTCTTTTTATCTCTACATTGTCCAACTCTTCTAGATATAGTGTTGATCCAGCTCCTAGCCTAAAGAGATTTAGCCCATATTCTTGCACTAGGATAACAGGAAAATCTATTTTGTCAAGATCTAGATTTTGAGCTACTGGTATCATCCACTCATCTGCTGTCTTTGGCATCTTTGCAGGCTCTTTTTGCCTTAAAGCTATTAGTTCATCTTTACTATATAAGGCACAGTACTCCTCTCTTTTGCCCAAAACTGCATTGCCAAAATCCTTGGCTATGAGCTTGGCATACTCTTTCTGGAGTAGCTCAAATCTTGGCAGTAGATCGATAGCACTAGATGAATCTGCCTTGGGTACTGTGATGACAGTAGGTCTGTAGTCCACACAAAATGGATAATATCGCAGGAAATCTATGGATTGTTTCAGTAGGGCTATGCACTGACTGTCCGATATCTCTCTGTACAGATTCCCCCAGCATGAAGATGACAAAAAGGAGGACCACTCACAAGAGTAATCTCTCTCTCAAACAGTGTGATATCCAATCCCATCTGACCCAGCTTCATAGCGGCTGTCACACCTGCCACTCCACCTCCGATGATTGCTACTTTTGGACTGCTATTCACGGATCTCATCTTCTATTATAGGTATTACTTCGCTCAGGTCGTCAATGATAGCTGTAGGTTCATATATGGATATATCCTCTCCATAGTTGTACCCATAACTGACCGCTATGCTCTCCATGCCACAGGCTCTAGCTGCTAGTATATCATTTTTGGAGTCACCTATCATCACACATTCTGAGATATCTAGTTGATACTGTTTGCATATATGCAGTAGTGGTGCTGGGTCTGGCTTTTTGACAGGCAATGAGTCTCCGCCTATAAAATACTCTATATACTCCTCTATATCAAGTTTAGCAATGATGGGCTGGACAAACTCTACTGGTTTATTGGTCACTATGACCTGTCTGTATCCGTTGCTTTTCAGTGCCTTTAATGTTTTTGCTACATTTGGATATAGATATGTTTTGTTACAGAGATTTTCTCTGTAGTGGTTCATAAAGAGAGTATATGCTTCTTCAAAAAACTGTGCATCTATCTCATCATCCAACTCTCTTTTACCGAGTAAAGCTCTCTTTACAAGCACTTGAGAGCCATTGCCGACCCAGTGATGTATAATGTCATCATCAAAGTGATCTTTGCCCATGGCTTCTAGCATATGATTGATAGAGCTACTTAGGTCAGGACCGCTATCTATGAGTGTGCCATCCAGGTCGTAGAGTATGGTAGTTTTTGGTATGTTTTTTAGCATGATATCTCTTGGTATGAAATTTTATTACCGCACTGGTTCTGCAATAAAACAATACTCAAATAATATTATGATGTCAAGTGCGATAATAAAAATCAAAAATATGACAATATGCCACACTTTTCCTTATCTGCCGTAATGGATCAGTACAATTACACTATGAAAAACATAGATCCAAATCTAATTCCAGCACTACGATACATGAAGAAGCTACCAGGTCAACTCTCATATATTGGAGACGCATCGCTACTAGGGCGTCCAAAAGTATCAATCGTTGGTAGCCGTAAACCATCACCATATACTAGACAGTATACCCATGACATCGCCTTGGCTTTAGCCAAGAGAGGGGTGGTGACGGTGAGTGGGGCGGCTATGGGGGTGGATGCTATGGCTCACAGAGGAGCTGGGGCTGACAATACCATAGCAGTGCTTCCATCAGGGCTAGATGTCAGATATCCAGTGGTAAACAGAGAGCTGATAGAGAACATAGAGAAGCGTGGGCTTACTTTGAGTCAGTTTGAAGATGGCTTTAGAGCTACCAACTGGAGCTTTTTGCTTCGCAATGAGATAGTGGTGGCTCTAGGCGATGTGTTGGTGGTGACAGAAGCAGACGAGGGTAGTGGCTCTATGAGATCGGTCGAATATGCTCTGAAGATGGGCAAAGAGATATATGTGCTGAGTCACAGACTAGGGGAGAGTGCTGGTACCAATGGACTGCTTAGAAATGGACTTGCCAAGCCGATATACAGTGTAGAGGATTTTGCTTCGCTGTTTGGCGTGGCTACTGAGTCTAATGTGCCTAGAGATGAGTTCTACTATTTTTGTCAGTCCAGACCAACTCTGGACGATGCCATAGATAAGTTTGGACAGAGAGTCTATGAGGCAGAGCTGGAAGGTCTGATTAAGATAGAGGAGTGTAGAGTGATGCTAGACTGATGCCAGCACTTCTATTTGCTTGCATTATTCTCATTTATCATATTTTTTATCATTATCTCTAGCATCCCTTTTGATGCAAGTCCAGGATGTACTAGCTGTGCTTCACCTTTTTGGTCAAATACCAACAGTAGTGGAATGGCTCCTGTCCAGCCTGCTTTTTGCTTGATGTAATCCAAAATGAGTTTACCATCTGCTTGATGTATGATGTCATAGTTAATCTTTTTAGATGCCACAAACTTTTTTAATTCTTCTTTAGATGCAGTTTGCACCTCTACTGCAACCATTGCTAGGTCATCTTTGTATTTTTCTTGAAGTTCCACATAGTATGGTATAGATATAACGCATGGAGGACAGTCTGTGCCCCATAGCTCCAAAAATAGTATTTTTCCTCTATACTCTTTGAAGATCATGCCTTTTTCGCCTAATATGACATTAAGAGTTCTTCCATCTAATGTTTTGACAGGCTCAGACCATTCTTCTCCAGTAGTAGTACTCGCATTTTGTTCAGCGTAAGCCATACTATTAAGCAAAAATATCGATACTACAAAAACGATAATCTTTTTCATTATTTTTTGCTTTCGTAGTGTTTGATAAGTTTAGCTATGTACTCCCTATAGGCCTTTTTGTCAGATACTCCAGCAGTGATATCAGCAGTTTGCCCCTCGGGTCCGAACACTATAGTAAATGGCAATCCTCCGCCTCTCTTGGCTTTGCCTCTGGGCTTGCTAAACTCAAATTTGTAAAGCGTCTGCATCGTGAATGCTATATTTCCTTGGTTCGAGAGAACAGAGATGATAGGAAAGTCCAGTTTATGTTTTTTGCAAATTCTCTCAGATTGGCATGGTTTTTGTCTATGACTTTCTGTATTGCTTTAGGATCAGCTTTTTTGTCTTTAACTAGCTTTTCAAGTCTTTTTTTCTCAGTATTTCCTATCTCTAGAGAATATACTTTGACCTTACCTGAATATGCTTTTTCTATCTCTCCTATATCCTGTAGCCATTTTGGACAAGTTTTGCAGTTGGTATCCCATACTGCCAAAATAGTGATTTTTCCCTTTCCTCCATCAAAGGTAAAGCCTTTTTTGGTGGAGAGTAGATGCACCTTTTTGTTATCTATTGTGGTTATAGTAAATTCATCTTGAGTCATCCATAAAGGCTGTTTAGCCTCTTTCTGTTTTGTCTCTGGCTTGAGGAGCTTGTTATCGCCTTGTGCTTGTGCTACTGTCAACATAAGTGTAGTAGCGATAGCAATCTTTAGAAAATTCATATCATAATCCTTGTGTATGGTTGCAAAATTATACCATAGATGATAAACTTAAAGTTAATAGGTATAATACCATTATGAAAAAACTAATATTAGCAATTGTACTCACAGTGAGCACCATATGTGCCAAGACACTAGATCAAAAGATTGCCAATATGTTCATCTTGGGATTTTATGGCACCAAAGCAGATAAAAATAGCAAAATAGTGCGAGATATATGCGATAGAGGTCTTGGAGGGGTGTTGCTTTTTGATAGACACCCAACTAGACATAAGCAGGTTAAAAATATCAGTTCGCCAGCACAACTTAAGGGATTGACAAAAGTTCTTAGTAGTTTATGTGACCATCAACCACTAATAGCCGTAGATCAGGAGGGTGGCAAGGTGCAGAGACTTCAATCCAAAAATGGGTTTTATGGCAGATATGCAAACGCCTCGACCCTTGGTGTGGCTCCTAGTTCCAACATTGCCAAAAAAGAGTATGAAAAGATGGCAAAAGAGCTTGCCTCAGTAGGTATCAACTTTAATCTAGCACCAGTAGCTGATATGGCGGTTAACAAAAGCAACAGAGTTATATATAAGCTCGGCAGGAGCTATAGTCACAGAGCAGACAGGGTAACCCTGTTTAATAAAATATTTATCAACGCAATGCATAGTAAAAATATACTAACTTCACTCAAGCACTTTCCTGGCCACGGTTCAAGTCTGGGCGATACACATAAGGGGTTTGTTGATGTCAGTAAAACATGGAGCAGAAAGGAACTGGAGCCATTCAAGAGTCTGATAGATTCTAGCAAAGTAGATTCTGTGATGGTAGCTCATGTATTTAACAAGAATCTAGACAGCAGATATCCAGCTTCACTCTCTAGTAGGACAATCAGTGGACTACTCAGGAGAGATATGAATTACAACAGAGTGGTGATAACAGATGATCTACAGATGTATGCTATCAGCAAGCACTATTCCATAGAGGATACTGTAAGGTTAGCTATTAATGCTGGAGTGGATATATTACTATTTGGCAATCAGCTTGATCCTAGGCATGAGGTAACTATCGAAAAGTTGGTGGCAATAACTAAGTCGCTATTAGGCAACGGGGCAATCAAACAGAGTTCCATTGAACAGGCAAACAGAAGAATAGACCGAATGAAGAGTAGAGTGGGGCTAAGACCCTAGATGAAAATAGCAGCTATAGACATAGGACTCAAGAGAATAGGAATCGCAATCTGTTTAGATGAGCTTATTGTGCTACCCCAAAATGCAATACTGCGTAAAAACCGCAATCAAGCTGCTAGAGATATTGTCAGTTTCCTGAAAGAGTGGGGCATAGATATTCTGGTCGTGGGCTTGCCAAAAGGAGGAAGCTCTGAGGATGAAATGGAGCGAAGAATCAAGCATTTTGTCTCCCTACTGGAGCTGGATAATATATCTGTAGAGTATCAAGATGAATATGGAAGCAGTATGGAGGCCAAAGAACAGATGCGTGGTGTGACAAGGCAGAAGCGGGATGGTAAAGTAGATTCGATGGCGGCGAAAGTTATCTTGGAGAGATGGATGAGGGGAATTAGGAGTGAGGAATTAGGAATTGCGGTATACTTTTAAAAGCCTCTGTTGTGCGTAGGGGCGATTTATCGACCAAGAGAGAGGAGTTTTATTGGGAGTTAGTAGTTAGGGTTGTGGGGGGCTTATATTTTTACTGTGAAGGCATCAGGCAATATGGTTTCTTTGATGTTGTATAGTTCTCTGTCTGCTTGCTCTTTGGTACTGTATGGGCCTATAAGAACCTTTTTGGCTGAAGACACCTTGAGAATCTTGTACTTGTAGCCGTTGCTCAGTATCTGTCTAAATAGTGCCTTTGACGGCTCTTTAGAGAAGGTTCCTACTTGAATGTAATGATTTCCAGTAGCACTGTTCTTCGTAGCTACTGCAGTTGATGAAGATTGTTTTATGGTTTGCTCCTCTATGCCCAACGGTGACACTGTAATAGTGCTTGTGTCTTGTGCTACCATGTAACTGTTTTCAGGAATAGTAGGCTCTGACACTATGAGTTTGGCTGGTTTGCTTTGTGACGGGTCATCAGGCAGATAACGCTTTGCAGTAACAAATCTACTTTTGTAGTACGGCTTGCTTAGATTGGTTATAATGACACCTTTAGTACTCCTGCTGGCATGCTGGAATTTACCATCACCGATATATATTCCAACATGATTGATTTTTCCAGTTTTTCTTTTGGCTGTATCAAAAAATAGAAGATCGCCATATTTTAGCTGATTAAGATCAACAGTCTTGCCCACTTTTGCCTGCTCTCTAGAGACCCTAGGTATCTCCATGTTCATTCTGCCATAACTATAATAGGTGAGACCAGAACAGTCAAATGATCTCGGACCTTCTTCCGCCCAAACATAATCTGCACCAAGTTTCTCTTTGAGTGTTCTAGCCAAGGCATCTTTGGACGGTTTTTTGTATTTTACTTTTGGCTTGTGGATTGTGTAATCATATTTTGGAGTACAGCCACCCAAGGAGAGGATTACAAAAGGAATCAAAAGTAGAAAATATGACTTCATGAGAACTCCTCTGAATGACTATTTGATATTATAAGATATTAAAGATTAGAGGAGTATTAAACTATCACTAAAGGATCAGCATGGCATCACCATATGAGAAAAAACGGTATTGTTTCTCCACAGCCTCTTTATATAGCTCTAGGGTCTTTTCTCTACCGATGAATGCAGAAACAAGCATAATCAGCGTACTTTTTGGCAGATGAAAATTTGTAAGTAGGTGATTGACTCTTATTGGTCTGTTGAATGGATTCAAAAATAGGTCACACTCTCCATTGCTGTTGCCAGTTCGTGTATAATACTCTACTGTTCTAGTGACAGTAGTACCTATTGCCAGTATAGGATCCTCCTCTTGCAATATTTTGCTTGCATCTTGAGGAATATAAAAATACTCAGAGTGCATAAGATGATCAAGTATCTGATCTGACTCTACTGGTTTAAAGGTGCCAGCACCCACATGTAAAGTAAGGGTATATGTTTGATGCTTTTGTTTCATAGATTTAAATAGTTCAGGTGTGAAGTGAAGGGACGCTGTAGGGGCTGCTACGGCTCCATGCTCTTTGGCAAAGAGAGTTTGATAGTCTCTTTCATCCTCTTCGTTATCTTCTCTGTGTATGTATGGAGGCAAGGGAACATGACCTATCTTGTCTAGTATTTGAACTAGATCTTCAAATACAATATTTTTTCCTTGACGGAAAAACTGGACAGTCCTAGAGCCATCAGAGTGCAGTTCTACGATATCTGCAGACAGATCTTGGTCAAAATAGAGCTTTGTATCAAGTTTGACTCTGCCCCTAATCATTACTTGGTACTGCCCTGATCCTATAGGCTTATTGAGAAGTAGTTCTATTTTGCCACCACTCTCTTTGACTCCAAACAATCTAGCTTTTATTACTTTGGTGTCATTTAGAAAAATTTTGCATTTGTTTGGAATAAACTCAAGCAGGTCGGCTACTTTTGAGTGAGTAACAGTGTCTGAGGATCTGTCGTACACTAGAAGCTTTGCCTGATCTCTAGGGTAGACTGGATGAGATGCTATCAGATTTTCAGGAAGTTGATAGTCATAGTTCTTGGTTAGAAGTTCAGGATTCATTTTTAAATGTTAACGCTTCTGTTTCTTTGCTCTCTTCTTCTGAACTCTCCTCTTTATCTTCGTCATCTTCCTCTGTGTGAGGATTGATGACCTTTAGAAGTAAAATGGAAACACCATAGAGCAGTATTAGTGGCGCAGCCATGAGTAGTTGAGTTAGTATGTCTGGTGGGGTGAGCAGTGCTGCCATGACAAAGATAATGACAACTGCAAATTTGAAAAATCCTTTGAGGGTCTTGTCTGTAACAAGTCCTATGATGCCTAAAAAAGAAGCAACTATAGGTAGCTCAAATGCTACCCCAAACCCAAGCAGAATTTTGGTAAAAAAACCGACATAGTCCTCAATGTTGATAAATGGTGTATAGAGAAAAGAGCCAAAAGTGATTAGAAATTGGAAGCCAAAGGGGGTTACAATATAATAGGCAAAAAGCACACCCACTAAGAACATAGTCGTTCCCCCAAAGACAAATGGTAATACCAGTTTCTTTTCATTGTCGTATAGACCAGGTGCGATAAATAGCCAAAGTTGCCACAGTATAACGGGCAAGGCAAATATAATGGCAGCAAAAATAGATACCTTTAGTGCTACAAAAAACGCTCCACCAACCTGATGGGTAGTAATTTTACCTTCAAAGGTCTGAGTGGTAATTCTTTCGTCAAGCCTCTTTAGTTCGTCTGCAAGGGACTTGATAGCATTGGAGGCATTTATAAGTAGAGGCGCAAGTTTGGGGTCAGCCTCTTTAGCTGCATCTTCTAGATTTTTTTGAGCTATAAGTGAAAGCTCACTTGTAGTTTTTGAGTTTTTGTTTTCCATAACACTGTTTTCTGTAGCGTTATTTTCTGTTTTGATTTTCCACTCAGTTTTGTTTTGTGACTCAATGATGCTTCCCACCTGAACAAGAGCATCATTCAGAGGCTTGGTGACCCATGTGAGGATAGCATTGTGAAATATGAAGGTGGCTATAAACATCGTAAAAATCGCCAGTACAGATATGGACAGCCTTTTGCGTAGTTCTGCCAAATGAGGTCTCATGCTGTCAAACATTATTTGCTATCCTTGCTCTTGTCTGTGTCACTTTTTTTGACAACCTTCTTCTTTTTCTTAGGGTCAGCAGTTTTAGTCTTTGCATTCTCTTTTTTGTCGACAGTTGTTTTTTCTTTTGTTTGATTGTTTGGGGTTTGATTGCTTGCAATGTGCTTTTGACCTCTTTTGTAGCTATCAGTATCTGTGTCATCGTTTTTTAGATCAGAGAGTGCGCTATTGAGGTCATCTAGAGGATTTGACAAAGAGTTTTTAAAGCCAGATATATCGCTATCTAAAGCTTTTTTATAGGACATTGCCTCCTCTTTGAGTTCGTTCATATGAATCTCGTTTTCAAAAGTTGACTTTGCTTCAGTAACGGTTTTTTTGAAAGAGTTGAAAAACTTAGCTATCTGTACCATGGCTTCAGGAAGCTTGTCAGGACCTAAAAAAATAATCGCGATAACAGCAATAAAAATAATCTCGGTAAAACCCATTCCAAACATCGTACTAGCTCCAATATAAATATATGTGGGATAATGACGGATATTCTATCTAAATGTTGATTAAGCTAGCAGAAATAGAGATATTTCATCAGAAAGAAAATAGTTTTTATTGAAGAAGTGAGTTTCTGTTTCTGTTAGCTTTTCCTCATCTACCAATATTTTTCCTTTGTCTATCATCTCTTCTGTCAGAATATCTTTGGACAATCCTATACAACTGCGAAGTCCGAGAAAAATTTTTTCCGTGAGTATATCGCCTAGACTCAGCTTTTCTGCAGTTATATCTAGAGGATTCTCTATGTACTGCTCTATATTGGTATTGGGATAGAATCTTTCATGCCCCAAAAAGCCAACTGCTCCAGCTCCTATACCTATATATTTTTCGAGCCTCCAGTAGCCTTTGTTATGAGTGCTTTGGTAGCTCCCAAAATTTGATATCTCGTATTGGTCAAATCCCCTCTTTTTGATTTCGTCAGCTAGAAAAAAGGCTAGTTTTTCATTATCTTGTTTCATTTGCGGAGTAGAGGAAAATTTTGTGCCATCTTCTATGGTTAGCTCATAAGCAGAGATGTGATTTATAGGTAGAGAAAAAGCTTGTTCAATGTCTGATAAAAGTAGATTTTCTGTATCATTTTGGCAATTATAGATGAGATCCAAAGAGATGTTCTCAAGTCCAATAGAGTTTGCTGTAAGTATGGCTATCTTTGCTTGTTTTGGTGAGTGGGTACGATTAAGTGACTTTAACTTTCTCTTGTCAAAGCTCTGTACACCAAAACTAACTCTATTTATCCCAAGATTTTTCATTCCTTGAAGCCATTCACTTGAGGCAGAGTTCGGATTTGCCTCTGATGTGATCTCTGCATCAGCTTGCAAGTATGGTTTGAGAAGTTCAAAAATTGGGCTATATAGTTCAGGTAAAACAGTAGAAGGTGTCCCTCCACCTAGAAAAACTGTCTCTATACACTTTTCTTTTGCATCAAAGCGTTCAAGCTCAAAAGATAGCTGTTTGTATAGTGCCTGCATATAATCTTTGCGTGTATCAAATTTATCTACATAGGAGTTAAAACTACAGTAGTGGCATTTGGAATCACAGTAGGGAATATGTATGTATAGTAACATTTCTGTCCCTTTTGGCTATTTTCAAACACTTTATAATAGCTTTTGAGATACAATCTTAACAGAAATATATTAAAATTATAAGAGAGACAATTATGCAGAAACATAAGGGTTATCGTCCCAATGTTGCAGCAATCGTACTCTCATCAGAATATCCGAAAAAGTGCGAGTTTATGCTTTCGCGTCGCAATGGCATGAAGAGGGGGTGGCAGTTTCCTCAGGGAGGCATAGACGAGGGGGAGACACTTTTGGATGCACTTATGCGCGAACTTAAAGAGGAGATAGGTACCAACGAAATAGAGGTGCTAGCTGAGTATCCAGATTGGATAACTTACGATTTTCCTCAATCATCTAAAGGCAAGCTTTACCCTTTTAGGGGGCAGACCCAGAAGTATTTTTTGGTTCGCTTGAGAGATAGTGCCAAGATTGACCTGTTCTCACACGAGGTGCCGGAGTTTGAAGAGTACAGATTTGTAAATATGGATGAACTGTTTAAGAGAGCCACTTTTCTTAAAAGAAGATCTTACAGAAGAGTGATAAACTATTTTATTAAAGAGGGGATATTGTAGATGTTGATCGTGCAGAAGTATGGAGGTACCAGTGTTGGAGATCTAGATCGCATAGAGAATGTTGCCAACAGGGTGGCAAAGACAAAGTTTAAGGGCAATGATGTGGTTGTGGTGGTTTCTGCCATGAGTGGAGAGACCAATAAGCTCATAGAGTATGCACAACACTTCTCAAAAAATCCCTCCAAAAGAGAGATGGATATGCTCCTGAGCTCTGGAGAGAGGGTCACCGCATCTTTGCTTGCAATAGCTATACAAGAGATGGGATTGGGAGCGATTGCCATGACAGGCAGACAGGCAGGTATCCAAACTGATAGTAAACATACCTATGCAAGAATAAAAGGCATCAACACAGATGCAATGCATGCTGAAATTGATAAGGGCAATATCATTATAGTCGCTGGTTTTCAAGGCATTAACAAAGAGGGTTCAGTAACAACTCTAGGGCGTGGCGGAAGCGACCTGAGTGCTGTAGCTATTGCTGGTGCACTTGGTGCAGATGCTTGTGAGATATACTCGGATGTAGATGGTGTGTACACGACTGATCCTCGCATAGAGCCTAGAGCCAAAAAGCTGGATTTTATATCATATGAAGAGATGCTTGAGCTATCTAGTTTGGGAGCTAAAGTCTTGCAAAACAGATCGGTTGAGCTTGCCAAGAAAATGGGAGTCAAGATCGTAGCAAAGAGTAGTTTTAGTGACAATGAGGGTACAATTATTGCAGAGGAGCATGAAGAGATGGAAGAGGTATTGGTAAGCGGTATAGCTATGGATAGGAATCAGGCAAGAGTTTCTCTCCGAGAGGTTTCAGACAGACCTGGTGTGGCAGCTGAGATATTTACTAAATTGGCAGAAGCACAGATAAATGTAGACATGATCATTCAAAATGCAAGCACAGATGGTACTACCAATCTAGGATTCACAGTTCCTCAGAGCGAACTTGAGGGTGCTGAACAGGTCATCGCAGACTTTGATCATGATATAGGATCTGTAGATTATGATGAGAATATTTGCAAAGTATCTGTCGTGGGTGTAGGCATGAAATCTCATTCTGGTGTGGCATCTGCCGCCTTTACCGCTCTTGCAGATGCAAGTATCAATATAGAGATGATCTCTACCTCTGAGATAAAAGTATCAATGATAGTAGATAAAAAGTTTGGAGAGCTTGCAGTTCGAGTGCTGCATGAAGCATACCAGCTGGACAAATAGAGCAATGCAAGCACTTCTGAACTGGACACTAGAAGCTATTCGAGAGGAGGGTTCTGACTTCTCTTGGATGGAAGAGCTTCGTTTTGACTGGACACCTTTAATAAGGTCTGCAGTTGCCAAGATGATTGAAGGTCAGACTGTTTTGGTGATTACAGACGATAAGAGAAAATGGTTTTCTCAATACATACGAAATACCATTAATTGTCCAGAAAAAGGTCGTCCTTTTCTCCCAGTATATGATATGCAGGCCTGCTTTCCAAAACTTCATGTTATTCAAGACACACAAGAGATAGAGCTAATGGAGGATATGCTGGATATATCTTTTCCAAATGGTTACTTTCTTTGGTATATAGGTGACAGCAACTATAACTATACTAAAATAGCTTACAGAAATGATGAAAATTTTTTATGGGTGATGAACGAGCAGGTGCCTAACAGTTTCCCTTTTCGAGATAGCGATACGCTATTGGATATCAAGCTGATACAGCTTTATGGGCTTTTTGATAAAACTGTGGAGTCTGTACTTTATGGAGAGGTTGATTTGGACGAATGAAGCTATATGGTCAAATCATCATTACCACAAGATACGAAGAGGCAATATCCAAGCTAAAACAGTTGGCTGTTGATGGTGAAAAAGTTATAGCAATAGTTAGAGAGGGTAACTTTTTGGTAGACGATGTCAAGCTTGCGATAGAAAAAGCATATCTAGCAAGCTATGAGAGAACTATAATAATTCTAGCAGCAGATAATTTCAGCGAAGTTGTTCAGAATAGACTTCTTAAAATTATCGAAGAGCCTCCTCCCAATAAAGAGTTTATATTGATGTTTCCATCAAAATCAATCATATTGCCTACAGTGAAATCCCGTTTGCCCATTTTGGTACTGGATGAGGAGTTGTCTGAGGCTGAGTTGTCTCTCGATATCAGGAGTTTGGATATTCGATCGGTTTATAGTTTTGTTCAGGAGCATTCACGCATCTCATCTCCACAAGCCAAAGAGCTATTGGAGCAGATAGGAAGAGAGGCTATCGCCAGCGGATCCTACAATCTTGACGATAAGAGCTTAAATTTAATAAGGGATGCAATCAAGGTACTTGATAGAGGCTCTCCTGCTTCATTTGTTTTGACCGCTGTACTACTCAAGCTTTTGGCAAGAAAGAAAAAAGCATAACTCAAGTTATCATAGGAGTACCATTGTGAATATATATAGAATGGAAAATCCAAACAATGCAAGCAGTAGCAGAAAGCTTCTTGAATCTCTAGGTGTTGAGGGTGGTGGAGTCTCTATAATGTCCAAAAAGATGGAACTTTTTTGTTTTTATATATCAGATCTCAGGACTCCTGCTGTAAATATATTGAAACAGGATGCCTTGAGTATCGGAGCTGAATTGGCAGTTCCAAGTGGAGTGGTGACTTGCGAAAAAGATAAATTTAACTGTATCTTAATAGGAAACAGAAAGCAAATAGAGATACTTTCAAAAAAAGAGCTATCCCAGCCTTTTGGTCTTAAGAATCTTGCCAAAGAGCTGACCAAATCTATTTGTATTAGCGAGCATGAGCCGAAAATTATGGGTATAATAAATGCTAACGATGACAGCTTTTATGCTGAGAGTAGATTTATGGCAGATGACGCAATTAAAACAATAGAGCGGATGATAGAGGATGGTGCTGATATTATTGATATAGGTGCAGTCTCATCAAGACCAGGGGCAGAACCAGTAAGCGAGGCGGTTGAGCTAGAGCGCATAATGCCAATATGTGATATGATAAAGTCTAGAAGCCTGTATGAAAAAGTGCTGTTCAGTGTAGATAGCTATACCCCTTCTGTAGTAGACTATGCCTTGAGAAGCAACTTTGGTATTGTGAATGATATAACTGGTGCATCTGATAAGAAAATCGTAGAGTTGGCAATCGAATATAATGCAAAACTATCTATTATGCATATGCAAGGAACCCCTAAAACTATGCAAAATAATCCAATATACAACTCTGTAATAGTAGAACTAGATGAGTTTTTTGAAGATCGTATCAAAGTGTGCGAAACACTAGGTCTGACGAGGGAAAATATTATTTTGGATGTCGGCATAGGCTTTGGCAAGAGGCTTGAGCACAATATCGAGCTTTTAAAAAATCTTAGACACTTTAACCATTTTGGCTGTGAGCTATTAGTTGGAGCGAGTATGAAGTCCATGATAGATGACATAGTGCCTACACCCACAGAAGAAAGGTTGCCTGGCACATTAGCTATACACTTGAAAGCGATAGAGAATGGAGCCAATATTATCAGATGTCATGATGTGAAGTCACATAATCAGGCAGTATCAGTAGCAAAACATATTAACTAATATTATGCTAACATTACTTTTGTTATAATCTTTAGGGTACCTCTAATAATAGGTAATGCTCATAATGGGCTTTGCAGATGTAAGATTGTGCAAAATATTTTCAAGACCTAGCCGTAGCTAAGTCGAAGTAAATATTTTGTGTAAGATTGCGTTTGCAAAGCCCACCCTTTGGGCAATTACAGCTTTCGCCTATGCGTTGTTACTCTTTTTCACCTTAGCTATGGCTAGGGTTTCAAAAAAGTACCTAGCCTAGACAAAAGCTGTAAGTGTTATGGGTATCACCTATTATTAGATGTGTCCTATAGAAGCCACGAAGGAGCAACAATATGAATGACCATAGTTTAGACGATCTTATAATAGGTGAGCCTTCCTCAGTAGTAAAAAAATCAAAAGGCATACTAGTTATCATAGCATTAGTTGTGATTGTACTGCTTGCTGGAATACTTTTATCAAAAATGATACTGGGTACATCCAGTGATAATGAGCAGGATACCGATAAAAATCAAACAGAATTTGTAAGCCCAGAGCTTGTACCTATAAAAAATGGCAATAATCTAAAAAAAGGCAACGATCTAAAGTCTATGGTCAAAGAGTCGCTTCCAAAGCCATCTAGGCAATTTGGTACTTTATCAGAAAATCAACCAAAAAAAATAGTCAAGCAGAAAATAAATACATCTAAAGTAAAACAGGTAAAAGTCCCTGCTAAAAAACCAATCAAAAAACCAGTTCAGAAGCCAACACAGAAGCCCACTAAACAAACATTAAAGCTGTTTGCTGACGGCAAGCCAATATATTTTGTACAAATTGGAGCATTCAACAGGGACCTAGATCCAAAATTTTTAAAGAAAATTAAAGATGCAGGATTTTCATATATTGTTAACCAAAATGAAAAAACAAGACAAGTAAGAGTTGGCCCATACGGCTCATATGCAGAGGCAAAAGCTGTACTTTCCGATATCAACAGTGCCATAGGTATCATGGGATTTGTGGTAAAACAGAAAAAATGATAAAAAATATACTGTTTGATCAACTGACCCCTGTGGCTCTTTATGGAGAGCTAAAAAAAATATTTGCAGATGAGATAACTATGCTTTTTGAGAGCGTTGTTAACAGCAGTGACGGCAATTTTAGCTTCATAGCTATCGGCTCAAGAGAACGAATAAAGTATGAGAACAATCAAACAATATATATAGATGGTAATGGTAGTCGTAATGTACTGAGTCAAGATCCGTTTACTTTCTTGCAAAAGTATTATAGGGATATTGATAGTAGCAGATATAGAAAGATAGCGGATGAGGTTGGTTTTGGCTATACGGACGGGTTTATAGGCTATATGGCGTATGATATGGTAAAAGTATTTGAGCCATCTTTGAGACCTTTTATGGATGATCTAAAAGATACACTAAATACTCCCGATCTAGATATGATACGCCCAAAACTTCTAATAGGCTTCTCTCACAAGAGTGCAAAGCTTACTATTATTGATCCTGATAATAGATATACAGAGATGGCGGAGCAGGTATTGAGCTTTTTGCAGATGCCACATAGCCCTCTACCTATAGAGCCTGTCAAGTTGGATGGAGAGGGTGAGTTTTCTATATCCAAAGAGAGGTTTAAGCAGATAGTCTTGGAGGCAAAAGAGCATATAAGGGCTGGTGATGTGTTTCAGATGCTTCCGTCAAATAGATACACTCAAAAGGGCAAGATAGATCCGCTAAGTTTCTATCGAGTGCTTCGCTCCAAAAATCCATCACCATACCTTTTTTTATTGGAGTTTGATGATTTCTCAATCTGTGGCTCTAGCCCTGAGGTTATGGTGAGACTCACTGATGGCGAGATACTGCTACGACCTATTGCAGGCACACGAAAAAGAGGCAAGACCAAACAGAGAGACTATGAGTTAGAGCAGGAGATGCTAGATGACCCAAAAGAGTGTGCCGAGCATCTGATGTTGATAGATCTAGGGCGAAATGATGTAGGAAGAGTGGCAAAAACTGGTACAGTGGAGGTGCCAGAGATGATGAGGGTGGAGAAGTACTCTCATGTGATGCATATGGTATCTGATGTGGTAGCACAGATAGATGATGACAAGGATATGTTCGATCTGTTTCGTGCTACATTCACAGCAGGTACTATGACAGGAACACCCAAGATCAAAGCAATGGAGCTGATAGCCAAATTTGAAGAGCTAAAGAGAGGCTTTTACAGTGGTGCAGTGGGATATTTCTCATTCACAGGAGATATGGACTCAGCTATAGCGATTCGCACCTCTCTCATACAGTCAGATTGTATTACTTTGCAAGCTGGTGCAGGAGTAGTTGCCGATTCTGTTCCAGAACTGGAGTATCTAGAGGTTCAAAACAAACTAAATGCTTTGCTGGCTACCCTCAAAGAGATGGAGAGTATGTAATTTTGACTAATTTTGAAAGTGCCTTATATGAGTAGAAAGCTGTTTGCAATTTTTGGAGATCCTGTATCTCACTCCAAATCACCACTGATGCATAACCTTGCATTTAAAGAGCTTGATATAGATGGTTGCTATGGCAGGTATCTGTTGAAGGATGGAGGGAGGCTTAGGGATAAATTTTTCTCTTTGGGGCTTAAGGGTATCAATGTAACTGTACCGCATAAAGAGGCTGCCTATCGTGCTTGTGATGAGTTGGATGAGTTTGCTAGAAAAGTTGGTGCAGTCAATACAATCGTTAAGAGAAATGGGAAGTTGTACGGATACAATACAGATGCTCCTGGATTTCTGAAAGCAATATCCGAGTTTGATGCAAAGAGAGTTCTGTTTTTGGGAGCAGGGGGTACAGCACAATCAACAGCTGTGATTCTTAGGGATGCTGGATATGAAGTCTCGATATTGAATCGAAGTGCCAAAAGACTTGTGAGGTTTGCTGATGATGGATTTAGAGTCTATACATTTAATGATTTTATGCCTGAAAGATATGACCTAGTCGTCAATATGACCTCCGCAGGACTAGAGGATGAGAATTTACCAGCACCAAGCAATATATTGGAAAGCGTAGTGCCTTCTGCCAAAGCTTGTATAGATGTGATATATGGCAAAGAGACAGCATTTTTGAAGTTTGCCAAATCTCATGGCATATCCACTAAAGATGGCAGTGACATGTTGCTCTATCAGGGTGTGATCGCATTTGAGTATTTCATAGAGCAAAAATATACATTTGGTCAGATACTGCCACATATGAAGCGAGCATTTGACTTCAATTAACCTAATCAGCATATAATGATATACTTTTAGTGCAAGGGAATACTATGATAAAGATCTTAATGATTGAGGATGATCCGGAGTTTGCAGAGATTCTTAGTGAATATTTGGCTCAATTTGATATAAAAGTAACCAATTATGAAGATCCATTTTTAGGCTTGAGCGCAGGAGTGGAAAAGTATGATCTGATCATCTTGGATCTTACGCTGCCTGGCATGGATGGCTTGGAAGCGTGCGAAGAGTTGGGTCGTAAATACAATATCCCTATTATTATTTCATCAGCAAGATCTGATATAAGCGACAAAGTAGAGAGTTTGCGTCTTGGGGCTGATGACTATCTGCCAAAGCCTTATGACCCAAAAGAGCTTCATGCCCGTATATTATCACTGCTTCGCAGATATAACAAAGAGAATATATATGCTGAGCCAAAAAGTGATTTTGCCACTAGGGGAGACACTATATATTATAAAGGGAATGCCTTGCAACTAACTCCAGCGGAGTTTGAAATACTGACTCAACTGGTAGAGAAGCAAGGAATGGCACTATCCAGGGAACAGCTCATAAATGCCTCTACTACCATGAGTGACAGTGCACAAAAGAGTCTGGATGTTATCATTTCTAAGATTAGAGCAAAGCTGGGTGATCCAAAAATGATACAGGCAGTCAGAGGTGTAGGTTATAAGCTTACATGATTCGATTTAGCTCCCTGCGCACAAAGATAAATCTGATATTTGCTATCGCATATCTCTTTTTGATTTTTATATTTATTTTCCTATACAGAGGAAATACTGAACGCTCGCTGGAAGCTATTAAAATGCAAGAGCGTGCCAATATGCATTATCTATACCTATATTTTTTGAAGTACGGAAAGATTGATGAGGATTATCTAAAAACTCAAAATATCTGTGTAGCAGACCAGAAGATTGGAGAGCTAAAGCTAAAAAAGATAATCAAGGATAAAAACGGTACTGTCAAGAGATTTGCCGTAGCAGATATAGATCTTCGTAGGTATATTATTATCAATAACGATAGAATTAATATAGTTTTGGAAAATCTTAACAGACCTAAGGTGCCATATGAGCTACTGATTGCTTTTTTGGCCGCTTCTTTACTAATGTTTGTTCTGTATATGTGGATGATTAGATCCATTAGACCTCTGACTAATCTCAAACAAGAGATTATCAAATTTTCAGACGGTAATCTTAATATATCATGCAAAAGCAACCAAAATGATGAGATAGCTGAGGTGGCAAATGCCTTTGATTATGCTGCCGAGAAGATCAGAGAGCTTTTGCACTCTAGACAACTTTTACTCAGAGCGATTATGCATGAGCTTAAAACCCCCATAGCAAAAGGTCGTTTGGTATCAGAGATGATAAGCGATAAGAAGCAACAGAAGAGATTTCATGCGATATTTGAACGACTAAACCTCCTGATAGATGAGTTTGCAAAAGTAGAACAGATAGCATCCAAAAACTTTAATACAGTTTTTAAACCATACAAGGTTAGCGATATTATAGATTCCAGCATAGATATGTTGATGTTGGATAATCCAAGCGAACATGTTCGTTCAGTCGTATCTCATGACTATATAATTCAAGCAGATTTCGAGTTATTGAGTTTAGCTTTAAAGAACTTGCTTGATAACGGTATCAAATATAGCCCTGATAAACAGGTTCAGATAGTAGTGAAAGATGAAAAACTTAGAATATCAAATTATGGCAAAGAGCTTGCAGAGCCTATAGAGGAGTATTTCAAACCATTCCATACTTCTCATAGTGGCTTGGGCTTGGGGATTTATATTGTTAAAAGTATTCTTGACATACACAAACTAAAGCTTCAATATCATCATGAAGACGGCAGAAATATATTTACTATATATCAGTCAATTGTAACAAAGTCAATAATCTCTACAACTTGACAACCTTTCTTTAGTCGCTTGTTTAGGCGAGCGTCCTCTTCTGCCAGCTCTA
This sequence comes from Dracogyra subfuscus, assembly GCA_016106625.1. NCBI lineage: Eukaryota > Metazoa > Mollusca > Gastropoda > Neomphalida > Peltospiridae > Dracogyra > Dracogyra subfuscus. The sequence continues at coordinate 36,896 of JAECMU010063420.1, forward strand.
CAAGGTCTGCAAAGTCTTGCTTGTCAACAGTGAAGGAGAAAATCTCTTTTTCTGTTTTTAGTACAACCTTGGCATCGCCGTTGGCGGAAATTTCTAAATTTCGTATCCCTCTAGCAAACTCACTTTTGACTAGTTTGACTAGTTTTTCATTGGAGATTATCTCCTCGATGCCAATCTCTTTATAGGTATCCTTTTCACAGATGACTGTATAGGTGACCTCAATTTTCCCATGCATAAAAACCTCCTGATTAGGTGTGGCTATGATTATATCAAATAAAGTTATAAGTTTTGGAAGTGTGTATGATGGTAAGGTGGATAGTGTAGTATTACGGAGAGACAGAAGTCTCTCCACAGGGACTAGGAGCTAAGCATGAAGGCAAGCTCTAAAGATTGGTTGGCGTTTAGCCTAGGGTCACACTGGGTATGATATCTGTTGCGGAGTGTATCTGCTGTGATTGGACTGGATGCGCTACCAGTACATTCTGTGACATTCTCGCCCGTCATCTCTAGGTGCATGCCAGCAGCTACGGTGCCTTCTGCCTCATGTATATCCATAAATTGCTTGACTTCTGATAGTATATTGTCAAAATCTCTAGTTTTAAATCCTGTACTGCTTTTTTCGACATTTCCATGCATTGGGTCTATGGTCCATACCACATTCAATCCCACATCTCTAACAGCTCTGAGCAGAGGAGGGTATAGTTCACTTATTTTATCTGCTCCCATTCTAACTATTAGATTGAGTCTTCCCTCTTCATTGTCTGGATTTACTGTCTTGATTAGTTGCACCAGTTCATCAGGTTTCATGCTTGGACCCACTTTACATCCAATAGGGTTTTTAATCCCTCTAAAATACTCGATGTGTGCACCATCTAGTTCTCTAGTTCTGTCTCCTATCCAAAGCATATGTGCTGAGCAGTTGTACCACTCATCTGTGATACTATCTGTTCTGGTCAAAGCCTCTTCATAGTTTAACAGTAGAGCTTCATGAGATGTAAATACAGTTGTCTGCTTTAGCTGTAGGGTATTGCTACTTTTTATGCCAGCTGCTTTGAGAAATGTCATAGCCTTGTCTATCTGTTTGCTTAGCTCCTCGTACTTTTGTCCCAGTGTGTTATCTTTGATGAAGTCAAGATTCCATCTATGTACTTCGTTGAGATCAGCAAGACCGCCCCTGCTAAAGGCTCTGAGTAGATTCATAGTGGATGCTGATTGATTGTAGGCCTGTATCATCCTTTTTGGGTCAGGTGTCCTTGCTTTTTCGTTAAATTCAATGCCATTAATGATGTCACCACGGTAGCTTGGCAACTTTGTGCCATCTTTTTCTTCAAAATCAGAACTTCTAGGCTTTGCAAATTGTCCTGCGACCCTACCTATCTTGACGATAGGCTTACCGCTAGAGTAGGTCATAACAACAGACATTTGCAAAATAAGCTTGAATAGATTCTTGATAGTATCTGCATCAAAAGCCGCAAACGATTCAGCACAATCACCACCCTGTATAATAAAAGCTTCTCCTTTGCCTGCTTTTTCAAGTTGCCTTTTGAGATCTCTTGCCTCTCCAGCAAATATAAGAGGAGGGTAGCTACTCAGCTCTTTTTCTACAGATTTAAGCTCTTCTTGATTTTGATATGTTGGTTGCTGCTTGATAGGAAACTCTCTCCAGCTATTTGGACTCCAGCTCATTATACTTTCCTTGAATTTATAAAATTGGAAGATTATAGCCTAAAAAGATGAATTTATAGTAAAGATATCCCACTCTTTTCGCTGTGCTCGCAAAATGTAACTAATATGCAATATTTTAGGTAAATTTAATTGACTTTTAAGTTATTCACATGGTGAATATGTTGTGAATAACTCATATTAATTAGTAAGACCCGCGTCTGCTTAAATATAACTTTTTGTAAAGTTTAATTTTTTTAAATTTCTACTTTTTTGCCACAAAAGTTATAAAGTTTGCCCACTGAAAAATAGTATCTACTTGAGAAAAACCAGCATCTGTACACATCTGTATATTCTCCTCTTTTGTAAATGGTATCAAAACATTCTCTAGTGCTTCTCTCTTTTGTGATATCTCATATTCGCTGTATCCTTGAGCTTTTTTGTAGTCGTAATAGATATCTATCATCTGTTTGTCCAGTCTCTTGTCGTCAAATATAATTTTCTCAGAAAATATAAATATGCCGTCACTGTTTAGCCCTTGGCAGATATCCTTGACCAGCTCTATTCGTTGCATAGGGCGTATAAACTGTAGTGTATAGTTGGCCACCGCTATGTCAATATCGTCATAGTCATACTCCAGCATATCGGCAAGTTCTAGTTCTATATCTGCACCAAAAGCCTCTGCTTTTTGTCTAGCTCTCTCTATCATGGCTTCTGAGTTGTCTATGCCTTTTAGGTGTACTTTACTGTCCATTTTGGAGTGCAGATCAAGTAGAAATTTAGCTGTAGATGATCCTAGATCCAGTAGATTTTTGTCGTCAGCTTGATTTGCCAATATGACAGATATTATGAGCTTTCTTACCTCGTCATAATAAGGAACAGACCTAGAGAGCATATCATCAAAAACTGATGCAACCGCATAGTCAAAGTCAAACTTTTTATTTATGGGGTCAGCAAATAGATCATCTTCTGATTTGCTTCTCATTGATTTATCTTCCATAGAAAAACCTTTGTAGTATTTGATGATACTCTTGACTGTCTGCAATATTATTATGTGTTGTATTTTTCAGCTCATGGACTTCCACTTGAGATGACGGAAATGCTTTAGCTAATTTATAGGCATGTTTTTTTGGAACGACAGTGTCGTTTTCTGCTATAAGTATAATGCTCTTTGCTTTGATTTTTGGCACCCTGCTGATGGTGTCATATCTATCCTTTATAAGTAATGATAGTGGGTATATTGGATAGCGTTCCTGAGCTACATTTTCTATGCTGTCATATGGAGTGATTAGTACAAGCTTGTCTGCATCTCTCAAAGATGCAACAAAGCTTGCTACTCCAGTACCTAGACTTCTGCCAAACAGGGAGATGGTATCGTGTTTTTGATATATGTGGTCATATATGGCTAGGGCATCACTGAAAATGCCAGTTTCAGTAGGCATTCCCCTACTTAGTCCGTATCCCCTATACTCTACTAGGTAGGTAGTGTAGTCTAGTAGCTTCTTGGCAAATATATCAGCACCTGTAGCAACAGCTTCAGCATTCCCCCCAAAATATAAAAGTGCTTTTTTATGACTAGGGTTTGTGATGATTACATTTATCTTTTCTCCCTTATTGTTTATCGTCATGGTTTCATAAGAGTGCTCTGTAGGAGGAGTAGGAAAATACAACATACTTCTCTGTTTGATATACAGAAGTAGACCAGTAGCGAGATATAGAATAGCTACAAGTAGCAGGATCGTCATTGTGGTTTTCAAGAAAGGATTCCTTTGGCTATGTTTATATCTTGTTTTATTTGACTCTTGAGTGCTTTTAGATCTTCAAATTTTTTGTTGCCCCTTATTCTGTCTATAAACTCTATTTCGACACTATTTATGTTGTTTTGTATATCGTTATTTATGATGTGCGTCTCTACGGCAAATGAGCCATCAGTTGTGACTCGATGACCCAAAAAACTTACGCTTGCATACCACAGACCATCTATTTTGGTTTTTGTTGCATAGACGCCATCCATGGGTAGTAGAAAACTTTTGACCTTGAGGTTGAGCGTTGGAACCAAACTATTTGACCCTATGCCTTGACCTTTGATTGTCTCACCATCTATTATGTAGTTTCTGCCAAGTAACTTGTTGGCACCGTTTATCTCTCCATCCATGATCATCTGCTTGATTGTCCTAGAGTGTACAGGCACTCCACCCAAGCATATCTGCTTTACAATTACCACTTCACCTCTAAAGAGTTGCTGTAGTGTCTCTGCATTTCCACTTTTGTCTTTGCCAAAGTGGAAATCATACCCTATAATGATTTTCTCAAGAGCAGGGAAGTCACTCTTGAGTTGATCGATAAACTCTTCTGGACCCAAGCCATTGATCTTGTCAAATTGATATATGGTGATAGGTTTGCCTGTGTACCACGATCGCTTGTATCCAGGCGTTAGATAGCCACTGCTTCTCTCTATCGCTACAACCATTTCTGCTTGGGAGATGAGTTGTTGATGTGCTAGGTGCAGTCCGTCAAATGAGCCTATTGTGATGGTTTTGATCTTGTTGTTTATCTTCAATCTTTTCCCTTATATAGCTTCGGATATTCAAAAAAGAGCCCCTTTCCCTTGTAGGGAGTTATATCATCCTTGAACTCTATACCAACTATACCGGCAGTAGGCATGTTATCTATATATTTGTTTGATATTTTGTTGTTTAGCATCGTAAGCCCTGGGTTGTGTCCTACAATCATGATAGAGTTGCACCTATCAAACATCTCTTGTGCTAGACAGAGCAGACTTATGGGTGAGGCTTCATATATCCCTTTGTCAAATATCAATCCAGACTCTAGCACATCGCTATAATACTCCGCAGTAGTTTTGGCTCGTAGAGCAGGGCTGGAGATGATGATGTCTAGTTTTATCTCTCTTTTTTTGAGAATATTTGCCATAAACGGTGCATCCTTAAAGCCTCTTTTGTTGAGAGGTCTGTCAAAATCTGATAGTGATGGATCACTCCAGTCCGATTTTGCATGTCTAGCCAGATATAAAACCTTACCCATCTATGATCCTTTTGAAAAGTGATATATCCACTCTCGGTTTCCTTCTCTGCCTGATATGGGGGAGGGGGTTTCATATTTGAGTTCCCATCCCAATGTTTGTATTTTTGACAGAAATCCCTCTCTTTTGACTCTGATGGCATCTCTATCTACCACAACACCTTTTCTATCTCTTTTTGCATCTTTTCCTACCTCAAACTGGGGCTTGTAAAGTATCAATATATCACATCTAGGGGATGCAAGTCTATCTATAGAGTCAATGATATACAGAATAGATATAAATGATACATCACAGGTGATTAGATCAAACTTTATATCACTTTCAAACTCTCTTATATCGGTCTCTTCGTGCAAAGAGATAATGGGATTGGCTCTAAGTGAATGGTGGAGCTGGTCTCTGCCTACATCTACACAATGAAGCGAACTTACCCCCTTTCCCAGTAATACCTGTGCAAATCCACCTGTACTGGATCCGATATCCAGAGCCTTTCTGTTTTTTAGTTTGAGAGGATAGTCATCTAGGAAGATATCCAGCTTTTTTGCTGCTCTGCTGATGTAGAACTTCTCACTCTCTATGGTTATATTGGAACTTTCATCAACCTTTTGTGATGGCTTCGTCTGCTTTTCATTGATCAACACATTTCCAGCTTTTATGGCATCAATGGCACGGTTTCGGCTCTCAAAATAGCCATGTTCTACCAAATATTTATCTAATCTCAATCGCTCTCCAGTATAGAGAAGTTGTAAGTTGAGCTAAACATTATAGTTTTGGTATTAAAGCTACCATCAAGACCTTTGGTACGATATAAGCCCATATCGATACTCCAAGAGTCATTTATGCTATAGCTTATACCTGAACCTACGGATCCCCATAGACCACCACCTATATCTATACCACCACCTCCACCTACACCAGCAAGAGCATCACCATAGAGAGAGAAGCCACCATAGCTATCACTGTGATACCCTATGCCAAACACACCCTCAGCATAACCTCCAGCCTTGCCTTTGTATGCCCAGTATGTCTGCCCTGTAATATAGATGTTTTCACTCAAATACCAGTCTATAGCAAAACCAAGCAGATCAACCCTCTCCACCCCTCTGCTTGTGCCACCCTTGAAGATAGTATCAGTATCGAGATATGATTTGTTGAGTATTCTAAAGCTATATGGGGATGGTTTGACATTTGGACTTTCTGCGTCCACTACACTGTCTAGTATATTCATGCTATAGTTTAGAGTAGCTCCGTAAGTAGTAGCTGAAAATGTACCATCCAAAGAAGATATAAGCCCGCCGTAGCCACTGATTGATAAACTATCTGTGATATCTATGTCCAATGTCGCCTGAGTCCTCCCTATGAGTCCTCCCCCAGTATCTACCCTGCCACCACCAGCTGCACCTATGGCCGCCTCTATGCCTACATAGAGAGGTAGCTCTGCTATTTGATACCGATATCCAGCACCACCAAATATCTCCATATATCCATCACTATCACCACCACCTGCACCAGCAGCCTGAAAAAAACTGTATAGATTCTCATTTGCATATTTGGTGAACTTTATTCCAGCCAGTGTATAGGGTTTGGTTGGGGTTTTGCCATCTGTATTTAGACTTCCTGCTCTTGGCTTATAATGTTCTGCCAAAAATGATATGCCTATCTTGTCACCATCTGTAGTTGTGCTTATATCTTTTTTCTCGGACAGTATTTCAAACTGATGCCCTTTGAGATATATACCATTTGTCGCTATAGACATAGAGAGGTACGCTTGAGTGCTTTGAATATCTCCATTTGGAAAGTCAATATGGCTTATGCCTGCTCCTATGGAGTAGTCATGCATCTTGTAGTTTAGTTGTAGATATGGTCTAAGCATCAAACCGCCACCTTGAGGTGCACCGCCACCGCCTCCAGCACCCAAAAAGAGTCCACTCTGCATCTCAAGATTCTCACTCATCTCAAGTTGCAATCCACCATCTACACCTACGGTAAAGAAACCACCTCTGTGACCATCCACTGCACCATAGAGTCCTGCACCCCCATACCAGTAGTTGCCGATATCAAATAGGGCAGAAAGACCAACTAAGCCCATTTTTTCACTATCGGTAACATATATCCTCTCATATGTGATACGGTAGTCCAAGTCATACTTCTCTATCTGAAGGCTGTTGTTTGCCAGTGTCAAAGTAGCAACAGATAACCCAGTAATAAATAGTTTTATCATTTTGCAAATACCCTGAACTGATCTACTATATTGTATGCTCTGAGCACATCTTCCTCCTGTGCCCATGCGCCTACATTATGTATGATTAGAGGCTCTCCTTGATCGTTGAGTCTATCTGAGCAGATACCTATGTGATCAAGATTACTCCCCGGTAGTTTCCATACCACTATATCTCCTGGTTTAAATACTTTTTTGTATCCATTTTTGACTCTGTATCCTCTGGCAAGGAGATATGCTTGTTGGTTTTTGACCCTTCTGTGGTCTATATTTGGGTCAAGCTTCTCTGTGTAATATAACCCTTTATATAGGTGAGGGTTTGCATTTTTATGTCTGTATATCCTCTCTTGCAGATTTATACCCAATGACCTGAATGCTCTGACTATAACATCGGTACATACACCTTTGGATATAGGGATATCACCGCCTAGAAACTTTAGTCTTACATACTCTGGATTATATGTCTTTGTCTTGCCTACCTGCCATCTGGTTGCATCTATGAGTTTTTCTATGTTTCCTGCTGCCAGCAAACTGCTGGCTACTATAAGAAATATCAATACTTTTTTTATCATTATATATCTTTTGCTTTGTATCATATTTTGGCGTATGTGCTATTTTACCGAAGTTAGTTTATGGAGTTTATGAAAAAATTAAAATCCTGTAAATTGGAGTGAGTGAAAATGTTTATCATATAGCAATTTTAGTTTTCATTTATACTCATTTTGGCTCCATGTGTAAGGACCATAACTGGTATAGATTGTATATAGTTCATGGACTCTACTGTTAAATTGCTCCTTGATCTATCATGGAATCTGCTACCTTTTTAAACCCTGCGATATTGGCACCTGATAGCAGATCACCGTCCACGCCGTACTCTATTGATGTTTCGTAAGCAGTATCAAATATGTTCTGCATAATTTGATGTAGCTTTGCATCTACCTCAGCAAAGGTCCATCTCTCCATGCTGGCATTTTGACTCATCTCTAGTTGACTCACTGCCACACCGCCTGCATTTACTGCTTTTGCTGGGCCAAAAAATACACCATGCTCTTGTAGGTACTCGATTGCTTCTGGAGTTGAGGGCATGTTTGCACCCTCATTGACAAGTCTACATCCGTTTGCAACCAGTACCTTGGCATCTTCTAGATTGAGTTCATTTTGTGTAGCACTTGGAAATGCTATATCACACGGCACACCCCATACACCATTGCGACCTTCTGGATAGGCATCTGCTGGCGTATATACGGCATCTGGATGTAGCTTTGCATACTCTTTTAAAGATTTTCTATCTAGCTCTTTGATAGTCTTCAGTGTCTTGATATCTATGCCCTTTTCATGATATATCATACCACGGCTGTCACTGCATGTCACAGGTATAGCATTCAGGCATTTGAGTTTCTCTATCGTATATATAGCAACATTTCCAGATCCCGATACTGTACATTTTTTGCCTTTTATTTTGAGACCATTTTTTTCCAAATAATTTTGGGCAAAATATACAGATCCATACCCAGTAGCTTCAGTACGACCTCTTGAGCCTCCCCAGTTCAATCCTTTTCCAGTCAGTACTCCTTCAAATGACCCAGTTATCTTCTTGTGCTGTCCATACAGGTAACCAATCTCTCTGGCACCCACTCCAATATCTCCTGCTGGCACATCTCTAGTTTCTCCTATATGTCTGTAAAGCTCTGTCATAAAAGCTTGACAAAACCGCATTATCTCATTGTCACTTTTACCCTTGGGATCGAAGTTGCTACCACCCTTACCACCGCCTATCTGAAGACCTGTTAAAGAGTTTTTAAATATCTGCTCAAAGCCTAGAAACTTGACAATACCCAGATTGACAGATGGGTGAAATCTCAATCCGCCTTTGTATGGACCTATTGCAGAATTAAACTGCACACGATACCCGAAGTTAGTCTGCACTTTGCCTGCATCATCAACCCAACATACACGAAATATCATACTCCTCTCTGGTATCACAATTCTTTGTAAAATATTGTGTTCTATGTATTTTGGCTCTCTGTCCAAGATGGGCTCTAGACTTATCAGCACCTCTTCAACTGCCTGATAAAACTCAGTCTGTCCAGGAGAAGACTCCCCCACTTGTGCCAATATAGATTTTATGTACTCTTTTGTTTCCATTCTGTTGTGCCTCTTGTATGTTTAAGATAAAAATAATGAACCTGAAATCCTTTGTCGTCCACACAAAATTATAGCCTAATTTTGTGTCATGTTGGAAACAATTTTAAATGAATTATTTGATGCTTTAGGTCAATTAAAGTGATGGAAGTTGGCTATTTCTATAATAGTAATACCGCATCCTTCACATGATAGAATATGAATGAGGTCAGTGTTTCGCCGTAAGGGTTGGTAAAAATAAGTATCTTTTGTGTAAGATATTGGAGTAGCTAGAAATGAAATAATGGAGCATAAAAATGAATACTCTAAGTAGCTTGACACTCAAGCAAAAAGAAGAACTGTTTAGAAAACTAAGAGTGTCTATCACGCATCACTCAAATGCCATGGAGGGGACTACCCTATCTTATGGTGAGACGAAAGAGCTACTAGAGTTAGGGCATACCGCTGGACACAAACCACTCTCAGAACAATTGGTCATACTAGGGTTTGCAAAAGCATATGATGTCATCATACGCGAAGCATCCAATAACACCAACATTATAGATAGTAGTTTTGTAAAAGATATACACTCTATTATGTTTGAAGATGCGTTAAAAGTCTCTTCGGAGTATGTGTCTAAACCTATAGGGGCATATAGACTTGATGAAAGACGCATCAAAGGTATAGATGTAAAACTTTCTCTCCCTCATATGATTTTCAATGATATAGAAAATCTATTTTATAGATTTACAAGTAACACTATGACGCTCCGAGACATAGCAGAGTTTCATATACTGTTTGAAAGAGTGCATCCCTTCGCAGATGGCAACGGAAGAGTAGGAAGGCTCATCATGGCATACCAAGCCATACAAAACGACATCATACCCCCACTCATAGAAAATGAATGTAGAGATGAGTACTTGAAAGTCATTAATGATGTAGATGCGTTGGCTACTTTTTTAGATGAAAGTGTTGAGAAGAGTTTTGGGCTTATTGAGGGGTGATTAAATGCTGGGGGACATATAACAGCTTACATCTTTGATGTTTTTTATACTTCCATTGTGGTTTTGGAAATCATAAGCAAACCTCGCTACAGTGAGGTTATCCTTGCCTTCTGTGATAAACATTGTTCTTCGTTTACTAGGGTTTAAATAGACCTCCTTTATAAAACCCCATCTACGAGTATTGCCACTCCATCTGAGAGGATTTCTGCCTTTAGCTTCTTCATATAGAAGCTTTCTTCTCTTTAAGATCTCTCTATCCTCCTCTTGGTGTCTTTGAGCAGGTGTCACAAACTCTATGCCACTATGACAATGTCTATTGTTATACCATTCTACAAATCCTATACACCAAGATCTAGCATCACTTATATGGAGGATATTCCGATATAGTCAACATCTCTCAAGCTTTTTGCTTCTGTGTTACGAATCTTTTTTAATTCCATGTCAATATACTCAAACTCATCCAGCATATACTGCGAATCCGTCAAGGAGGCCACTGTAGAGTATCTCATTTTGTCTGCTCTATGGACAAATATGAAAAATCCATTCTCGTAAAGTCCCAGTCGTACTGCGGCTGCAATGGAATAGGTGGTAAGTATTGCATCACTCTTGCATAGTTTTCTAATATCTGCAAACCACTCTTTTGTCCACAACAGAGGATTGTGTACTGGACTAAAAGCATCTTGATAAACGACATCTATCTGCTCCTCAATTTCCTGTACCTTTTCTCTAGCATCACCTATGAGTACCTCTATCTTGAACTGATCATCCTCATAATACAAATCTCTAGATATGCCCTCTACAATATGCCTGATTATTGAAAACTCTTTTGGATAATTAAAGGTCTCCAAAGAGCGTACAAGCTCCTCATCAAACTCTGGAGAAATGATATGAATTTTGATACCCGATCCCATCTTTAATGCCCAATATATAGTTGCAAAAGTATTATATCCCAACCCAAAACATATATCCAATATAGTGAGTTTATTGCTGTCTGATTTGATCTTCAGGGCAGGCTTTACATGCTTTTCTAAGCTCTCATGCAGTGCACCATCTTTGGTGGAATGGTAGGGCTCGTCAAACTCTTTTGAGTGCAAAGTATAGCTACCATCTTCACATAAAATTAGCTCATTATTACTGGTCAATATTTACACCGCGTTCAATATCGGATACAATTCTACACAACACTGCGTGAGTATCCTCTACAGATTTTAGGTTCACCATCTCACGAGTAGAGTGTGGGTATTTTATCGTTGGACCAATAGAGGCAAATTTGATATGAGGATACTTTTTCTTTATCACTCCACACTCAAGACCTGCATGAATAGCCATCATCTTGCTCTCACCAAACACTGCCTTCATGTGCTCATCTACCAAGTTGGTAAAGCTATTGATATCTGGCTTCCATGCTGGATATTTGTCTTTGACTATAGAAGTGAACCCAGACTTTTCAAAGTAACTCTGAGTATCTGATACCAGTTCGCCCAAAGTATCCATATCCATAGCTCTTGCACTTGTCTCTATCTGTATGCCACCCTTTTCATCAGTAGAGATAATGGCTAGATTGATGCTGCTCTCAGGGATACCTAGTTTCTCATTATAGTCTCTAACACCGTGTCTGAACCCATATATCATCTCTTTTAGCTCACTGCCAAAGCTTAGAACTTTGGGTTGCTCAGATATCTTTCGCACCTTTACCTCTTTATGTTCTTGTAGCTCTTTGATGCTTCTTATGATTGCTACTGCATTGGCAGGTATTGAGTTGGCTCGCTCTCCTCCATAAAATGATGCTATCTGCTCAATGTCATTCTCGTACAGATACTCGCCTAGAAGTTTTATGGCACTAGATATGCCCTTGTCTATATCGACACCAGAATGACCACCTACTAACCCCTTGACAGATAGTTCATAGCACTCGCCATGACCATCCAAAAAAAGACCTTTTTTCGACGCAGATATATCTGCTCCTCCAGCACAGCCTATGCATACTTCTGCTTCATCTTCAAAGTCTAAATTGAGCATATACTCACTTGTCAAAGGAAAAGACAAGGCATTGGCACCTATAAGCCCTACCTCCTCATCCGCAGTAAAAAGAAACTCCAGCTCTAAGCTACTATCCATCAGGTCCATCATCATAGCAATAGCTATACCATTGTCCGCACCCAATGAAGAGTCTTCTGCCTTGAGCCAACCTCCCTCTTCATATGTCTCTATCTCGGGTGCTTTGCCCATGCATACCATGTCATAATGAGCCTGCAAACAGAGTCTGGGCTTGCCCTTGTAAACCAAAATGTTATTGGCACCATCCACCTCGACACGATATCCTCTCTCTCTGCCATACTCCACTAAATAATCTCTAAGTGCATCTGCTCCGTGACTGCAATGAGGAATTTTTGTCAGTTGTATAAATTTTTTCTCTATAGTATCCATCTAGTGTCCTTTAATCTACATTTTTTACATCAAGTTCAGTATGGCTAAAAAAATCTTAGCGTATAATCGACATTATACTATAATATATCATTTTGGAGGAAAAGATGGCAGAGAATATTTTTGATTGCAAACTACCTGACGATAAAGGTTATTTTGGTGAGTACGGCGGAAGTTTTATCCCGCCAGAACTACAGGTGATTATGGATCAGGTCACGGCTGCATACGAGGAGATAAGAGAAGATCCGGCATTTAGAGCCGAACTGGCTGATCTGTATCAGCATTATGTTGGCAGACCTAGCCCTATATTTCATGCGAAAAATTTATCTAGAAAATATGGAGCAGACATATATCTAAAAAGAGAAGATCTCAACCATACAGGTGCTCACAAGATCAATCACTGCATTGGAGAAGCACTACTAGCTAAAAAAATGGGTAAGAAAAAACTTATAGCAGAGACTGGTGCAGGACAACATGGTGTGGCACTAGCTACTGCTGCTGCACTGGTAGGACTAGAATGCGATATCCACATGGGTGAAGTTGATATGGCAAAGGAGCATCCTAATGTAGTACGAATGCGAATTTTGGGAGCCAATGTCATACCAGTAACACATGGCAGAAAAACTCTCAAAGAAGCTGTAGACTCAGCATTTGGTGCCTACCTAGGTGATCCTCAAACTCAACTGTTTGGTATCGGCTCCATAGTGGGTCCACACCCATACCCAAGAATGGTCAGAGATTTTCAATCTATCGTAGGCGTAGAAGCCAGAGAGCAGTTTCAGTCTATGGCAGGCACACTCCCTGATAACCTAGTGGCCTGTGTTGGTGGTGGCTCCAATGCTATAGGACTATTTACAGCATTTATGGATGACAAAAGTGTAAAAATGCATGGTGTAGAGCCTTCTGGAAGAGATATCAATACTCTAGGCGAACATGCTGCTACCATGACGCATGGCACACCGGGGGTAATGCATGGGTTCAAGTCCTATATGCTACAGGATAAAGCAGGAGAACCAGCAGAGGTCCACTCTGTCGCAAGCGGACTAGACTATCCTTCTGTTGGACCCCAACACAGCTATCTAAAAGATATAGGCAGGGTCAACTATGTGCATATATCTGACGATGAAACCATAGAGGCATTTTTTGAGCTATCCAGACTAGAGGGCATTATCCCAGCTATAGAGTCAGCACATGCGGTGGCTTATGCCATGAAGCTAGCCAAAGAGCCTGATGTAGGTACTATACTTATAAACTTGTCTGGCAGAGGAGACAAGGATATAGACTTTATCGCTGAAAATTATGGGAAAGCTTACGGCATATAGCCCTAGGCTACCCCAGCCCCACAATGACATATTTATAATTTTTTTAGCACATTTTGGCAAACAGATATCCTCCACATCATTTCTGTTTCCAAATCTCACTTTGGTAGCAGATATATTTGAGTATTTTAATTTATCTGCAAAATATATTTTATTTTGAATCCATGAAGGAGCAACAAAGTATTCCGTGCCTCCTCTGTCTGAAACATATACATTATGCAATGCCAGTTGTTCTGATATAGAGTAGTCCTTCCATACTTTTTCTGTACCATCATCTATAAGAGCGTAGATATTTGGATTGAACTGATCTGAACCACAAATAAAATAATAATCCACCCCCCCCTATACATTCATCAACTCTTGCTTGAAGCTTTCTAATAACATACCATGAACCAGTCCAAAAAAAACTTTTTTGGTTTTCTGGTGTAAATATTTTTTTTGATTCAATATACCAACGCTGAGACTGTTCAAGCAATTTTATTTTTTTATTTCCAAAGTCCTCTATTGACTCTCTGAGTAACATAATCCTTACCTCATAATGATAGTGCCTTTGCTCGTCGATCCAAGTCTTCATTGTATCAGAATGAAAACCTTCTATATAATAAAATGGCCATATGATAAAATATAATATATCTAATCCCAAGTCCTTGATTGCTTTGTCTGCCAACTCCATATGTGCTTTTGTTGGAGGTGAGCAGGTTGCAACAATGTATCCAATTTTTTTATTTTTTATATTTAAGATGTCTATTGTGTCACTATTATCCGATAAACAATGGTGTTTCTTTGATTTGTCTACTACTGCACAATAGTAATCACTCAAGAATCTATTCATAAGCTCAGCATATCTCATGTTTTCTCCTTTTTGCTATTTCTATATGCGATAAATCCTATTATCAACAGTGCCAACGGGTATACTAATGCTATGCCAAAATTTGACAAGAAAAATACCAATATTATCAAACTCAACCCCAGCATAATATAATCAAGTACACCCCTAAATAGTTTTGCAAAAGCAATTATGGTGGAAAAATATAAAATAAGAAAATTTTGACTAACCATCATGATAATTTTCGATATATCTATCCCAAAATACTTTATAGCCAATATAAATAATAAATAAAACGAAGCAAGAAAAATCAAGCTATTTCTTGGGATACCTTTTTGATTTAGTTTACCTAAAAATGAAGGTAAAATCCTATTGTCAGCAGCAGAATAAATAAGTCTGCTAGCACCAAATACCCAAGAGTTTGCATTTGCCAAGACAACTAGAACTATAAAAAATACAAAAAACTTTCCAACAAGATCTGATCCAATAAGATCTGATATTCCACTCATTCCAGAAATATCTATACCTGACCTTACTGCACCAACGGATAGTAGAGCAAGTAAAAAATAAAAAACAGATACTATAATGAAGCTACTCCAATATACTATTGGAATATTTCTATTTGGGTTGCGAAACTCCTCTAGTCCAAAGGACAAATTTTCCCAACCTAGAAACGCCCAGAATAATAGTGCCATAACCATCCATAGCTTATCATATTCAATGGATACATTACTAGAGAAGGAGCCAATTCCTATTGTTAAATATTCGGGATACATAAAAACAAGTACCACTATCAAAAGAAATATAAATATCAAGGAGACATTGTTGATCCACGATGCAATCTGGACTCCAAAAATATTTACAGTTGTAGCAAGCAACAAAAACCCTATTGCGAAAATATAAGTCAATGCTATGTCTACACCTAACAGTTTACACAAGTATTCCCCGCCTATCATTGCTAAGGCTGGTATACCGATTGTGAATGTTCCACTCAATACAGCAGTAACACCATAGCCTCCCCATTTGCCAAATGCAACTTCTGCATATTTTGACAACCCAGCTGCCTTCGGGAATTTCATTCCAAGTTTAATAAATATATAAATCATAGGTACTGTGATCAAAATAGTTGCTAACCAGCCATATAATGACAAGTCTGCCCCTACCAAGTCAATAGAAAGCCCTGGCAAACCAAAAAGACCAGAGCCCACAACCATACCTACTGCTATACCTATTCCTGAGAACAATCCAATATTTTTTTTAAGAGCTGACATGTATGACATCTCCTTTCTTCTTTATTGTTATTTCTTCTTTATTAACCTTAATAAATATTGGTCTACCATCCCCTTTTCTCAGTAAAAAAACTATTCCGTCTACAATTTGCCAAACATAATAATATACCCCTTTATACAAAACCTCTTTGCCTTCTTTTATATACATTTATACTCCTTTTTATTTATTAAAAGCATCATAAGCAAGATACTTTAAGTATAAATATATCATATACATTGTATTATGTCAATACATACTATAAAGTATTATACATACTAAAAGGATATAAATGGAAAAAACAAATTATGAATGTCCGTTTGAAATTGCACTTGAACTTGTAGCTGGAAAGTGGAAAGGTCTAATTTTATGGCATTTATGTGAAAAAACATATCGATACGGCGAGCTTCAAAGGGAAATATCTGGAATAACACAAAAAATGCTAACTCAAAACTTAAGAATATTAGAGGAAAAGGGCATTGTCATCAGAAAAGTATATCCACAAATACCCCCTAAAGTAGAATACTCCATAACTAGTCTAGGAAAAAAGGTTCAGCCTATATTATTTGCATTACAGGAGTGGGGAAGAGATGTTGCATCAAAAAATAATATTCAATGTAAATATTAAAAAGACGATTACATAGAAAGAGTATATTGACCTAGTCTCTGTACGTGCATTGTGGACAAAAACCCTATTGCAAAAGATGAATGTGTCAATTTGCATGCATATTTATTTTGTAACTAAAAAGGTTTATGTGGAAGTAGGTGCATATACAGAATTTATGGACTTCTTACTTAAGGCTTTAGCCCCTCTGGGCACTCAACCTGCACAATCTCTCCATCTTTTACATCTAGTCTCTTCGCAGTCACCTTGCCTTGCCATATACAGCCTGTATCTAGGCAAACCACCTCGTCATTCTCTACATACCCTAGTGTAGACCAGTGTCCGAATATTATCTTAGCATCTATTTTTTTGCGATCTTCATACTCAAACCAAGGCACAAGCCCAGCACTATATGTTTTTTTGTTTGGAGCACCTTTTTGATCAAAGTCCAAGTTACCATCTTGATCACAAAACCTCATTCTAGTAAAGGCATTGATAGCGAATCTGTTTTTCTTTTTTTCACCAAAAGCATGTACACCGCCCAGCATCTTTTTATTCAGCCACTTTGGAGCATCTGGACTCTGAAGCTTCTGCTGTAATCTCTTGCTGTACTCCAAAGCCATATTCAAATCAAACGCTGGAGGTATGCCAGCATGTGCCATCACATACCCAATTTTCTCTTCATAGTGTACAAATGGTTGTAGCTTAAGCCACTCCAAGAGCTTCTCCTTGTTTGGCGACTCCAGTATCGGATCGAGCGTGGGATTACTGTCCTTAAGACCCCAATATGCTGCCAAAAGAGTAATGTCATGATTGCCAAGCACTACTCTGACGCTCTGTCTAATCGAATAGAGATATTCCAAGACAGCCAAAGAGTCCTTTCCTCTATTTACCAGATCTCCTGCTATCCATAATCTATCTTGGGTAGGATCAAACTCTATTTTTTTGAGTAGCTCCATAAATGATTCATAGCAACCCTGTATATCACCAATAGCCCAAGCTCTACGATAAGTCTCTTCTCTCTCGTTGTGATCTATACCAAAAAAACGAAATAAACTATTAAAAATCCCCACAATCACTCCTAAAATAATTAATATATTGTAGCAGAATGCCTAAAATAATCAAACCATACAGTTCCTAATTTCTAACTCCTAATTCCCAATTTAAGCAGGGGTCGGGTATCAAATATTAAGTATAATATAATATTCCACTTTTAAACTAAACATATTGATTATGTACAGGCAGGACTAGCTCAAGTCATAGAAAGACAAGTAGCAGGCTGGGTGGATGCAACGCCCTATTAACCTTTGAGTATCTCTACTGCCTCATATACACTGAGTAGCTTTCCAGTACTCTTGACTACCCCATCAACCACTAACCCGGGAGTGCTCATTACGCCATACTCCACGATAGTTATCGGATCTTCTACTTTTTCAACTGTATGAAAACCACCTATCTGACCAACAGCCTGCTTGACTACCTCTTCTAGTGCTTTACATTTCGCACAGCCCGTTCCCAAAACTTCTATCTTCATGCTTTCTCCTTTAGGGTACCTCTAATAATAGGTAATGCTCACAATGGGCTTTGCAAATGTAAGATTGTGCAAGAGGATTTCAAGTCATAGCCGAAGCTACGATGAAGAAAACATCTTGTGCAAGATTGCGTTTGCAAAGCCCACCCTGCGGGCATTTCCAGCTTCCGCTTATGCTGTGTTAGTTGTTCTTGACTTGACTACGGTCAAGCCTTCAAACAACTGCCTTGCCTAAACGAAAGCTGGAAATGTTGTGAGTATCACCTATTATTGGAGGTACCCTACAGTATAAAATTAAACAGATACCCTATGCAGATAATCCCCAAGCCAATTATGGCGAAAAATACAGCTATGAGTCTGACATGAAGTATCCTTTTGAGCATCATGGCTTCTGGTAGACTTAGTGCAGTCACTGCCATCATAAAGCTAAGTGCAGTTCCCAGTAGCATACCTTTGGATGTAAGAACTTCGACTAGTGGCATCACTCCAGTAGCATTACTATACATAGGTATCCCCATCAACACAGCAATAGGCACCGCAAATGGATTGCCTGCCCCTGCCCAACTGGCTATAAACTCAGCTGGTATATATCCATGGATAAATGCACCTATCCCTACTCCTATCAGCACATAGAGCCATATCTTGGCAAATATATCCTTGGTATACTCCCATGCCTCTTTGACTCTCTGAGCAGATGTCATCTTGACCTGTACTGCCTCCAGCTCTCCCTCCATTGGCTGGACATCCAACAGTATATACTTTTGCATATTTAGCCTACCTATGACATATCCCCCCACAATCGCTACAAGCAGTCCAAACCCTATATATATAGCCGTAATTTTCCAGCCAAATATACCAAAAAGCAGTGCTATGGCTATCTCATTGTTCATAGGACTGCTTATCAGAAACGAAAATGTCACCCCTATAGGTATGCGAGCCTGCAAAAAGCCCAAAAACAGTGGTACAGCAGAACAGCTACAAAATGGAGTAATGATACCAAACAGTGCCGCCAATACATTGCCAAATATCAGTGATTTGCCCTGTAGATATGCCCTGATATACTCGGTATCAAAATGGGTTCTCAGATATGAGACGACAAATATAATAGTGATCAGCAAAAACCATATCTTGATAGTGTCATAGATGAAGAAGTTGACCGTATCATTCACCCTTCCAGCTAGACCCATCAGATCAACTGTCAGATAATCAACAAACTCTTTCCACATATCAGACACTTTCCAATATACTGGATACTTTTGGTAGCAATACACCCTCTATCTGCTCAAATGTCTGTTCAAAAGCTTCAAATGGCTTGGCGTTTGGATTTACCCTGCCAGATGCCTTGACACCTGAACTGTCTACCTCTACTCCATCTAGCCTATCATTTATCAGAGCCTCGGCTATGATACTACGACAGCTGTTGCCAGTGCATAGTATCAGCACTCTTTTTGTATCTTTGCTATTTGTCACCCTTGCATCCTCTGTTCATCTTTGGAATATCCATATCTATGCACACTAACTCATCCAAAATACTCTGCCTAAACCTATCTAGTGGACTCCTGATAGAGTAGTAGGCCCATCTGCCCCTACGATCAACCCTCAAAAACCCACCATCTTTGAGGATCTTGAGATGCCTAGATATACGAGACTGTATCATATCAAACGATGACTCAATATCACATACGCACACCTCACCGTTCTCATATATAAACCTAAGTATTCTGAGCCTCGTCTCATCGTTGATAGAGCCTATGGTTTTGAGAAAAATATCCATTGCCTACTCCCATATTTTAAAGAGATTGTAGCGTAATGTTTATTATATATCAAGATATGTTGATGCATTTTTCATATTGAGAAGGTATTGGAGAGTATTGAGGGGTAAATAGTAGGACTTGAAAGGTGTATTTTCAACACTTAAACCCTTTTTTTGGGAATCAACGGCATTAGAGATTGTCATGCTTGACAAAATAAAGAAACAATGTTACTATACATAGTATATACATTAGTTAGGGTATAGATGTTTAAAAACAAAAGTCTGCTATACAGCTATGAGAAAAATAAGGTCTTAAAAAAAGAGAGGGGTGTTGGCTTTGAAGATGTCATTTTATCACTGGAAAATGGTGATTTGCTTGATGACATCACTCATCCCAACAAAGAGAAATATCCCAATCAAGATATTTTTATTATCTTTATCAGGGTTAAAGAGTATGTCTATATGGTTCCCTATGTAGAAACGGAAGATGAGATATTTTTAAAAACCATTATCCCCTCAAGAAAGATGAATAAAAAATATGCAAAAGGAGTCAATCATGGCTAAATTAGATGAATTTGAACTAGATATTTTAAACAGTGTAGAAAATGGTGAATGGGAAAGTAAAGGCAATCTTGATGCTCGCACACAAGAGTTACAGGCTATTATCAAAAACCAAAAGAAAAAAGCCATTTCTATTAGAATTTCAGAAAATGACCTCTATGCACTTAAAAAGAAGTCATTAGAGAGTGCAATCCCCTATCAAAACCTTATCCAGATGCTGATTCATCAGTTTACCACAGACAAGATTCAGTTGAAGGTGTGAAGAGTCTCGGCACATATTGAAAAATTAGAGTTATCGTTATCACCTCACCCCTATACTTTGACCCCTATACTTCTAGATAGAAACTCGTATATTTTATTCATCTTGTTTGTGTCTCGGAACCCAAAGAGTGGATTTTCAACGCCTAAGTTTTTGGCTCTAATTTTTCGATAAGTCGCCCCTGCCCTTCGCAACAGAAGGGCGAGGAAACCACCCAACAGAAAGCCTCACCTATTGGCAAGCATTGCTAGTATCAGGGTTATTATCTGCATCTGTTTTGCTATAATACCATCTGCTGTGTTCAAACAAGATATAGCTACTTGTAATTCCTGTAACTGTTTTTTCTTCCGTTTCTTTGCCTTCTACAGCAAATGAAACCATATTATCAGAAACACTAAATGAGAAGTCTAAAACATCATCATTCGAGTAGAATTTACCAGTATTTTCACCGAGAACCATTTTCTGCTCAAATGTAATATCAGTAGTATTGTCATCACTACATTCTACTCTCTTCTTATAAAGCGTCTTGTTTACCATGGCTGCTTCTATTTGTTGTACTTGAATTCCCAAAATTATAAGTAACTCTTCCATCTTCAGGTATGATATTTTCGGCATTGCCATCTATCTCTATATGAAAACGACCATGCTCTAAGCTAGTTCTATGTGACACTCCCTGTTTATCTATATATAAGACCTGCCCATCATCAATATCCAACATACTAGCATCGACGAGACATCCAAAGTGACCAAATACTTCAGTTAGAAACTCTTCAGACTTAGAAAGTCTTGCAGAAAAATCTAAAAGGATAGGGCTACTGCAGTTGCTTTCGGTCAGCTCAACCCTATCGAAGTCTGTTTTTATATAACTTTGCACCCTTTTTTCACCATGGGTTAAAGTAATATTTTCAACATTGCCACTAATTCTAAAATCAAAAATTCCACTACTTGAACCAAATTCATTACTATAGACTGTACCATTTAAATCTGTATAGGTGATATTGGCATCATTTATTTCTACTCTACTATTGTTGCTATCATAGCAGACAAACATACCATTAATATCGGTTCTGATCTGATCCTCTTCTTTTTGTGCTTTGATATCAATATGCTCTATTTTTGGATTTGCACAACTGCTTACTATCTGAACTCTATCAAACTCCTCATTTGGCTCAAAGCTCTTTCTGCCTTCAACAAGAGCTATACCCTCTACATTCCCTATAAAAATCTCACTAAAACCATATCTATTTTCATGCACCATGGACTCATCTATATTGTCATCCTCCAAAACAATAGTATGCTTAGATCCATTCATGTCAGTATAGGCTACCTGTAGATCTCTCATGCTCTGATTCATATCATCACAAAAAACACTGCCGCTCATATCTGTCTTGTATTCGCCTGTATTCTTATCCATATCCGTTTCAAATCTCAAATCAGATAAAACTGGCTGTACACAAGTATCACTCTCAAGTTTAATCCTATCAAAAATTGCAATGAATTTTGGCTCTATATGTAACCTTTCGTCTGTAAGTTCAGCTTCAGTATAGTTGGCATCAAAAGAGATATTAAATCTACCTTCTTCGTGCATATAAATATCTTGATCCATTTCCCTCATATTGCCTTGACTATCAGTATAAGTCACATTTAGTTCACCGATAGTCTCTCCATCTTCACAGATGACTTCTCCAGATATACTGTTTCTATATGTTGTTCCATTCAAAACAAAAGAGTGCTTACCTATATAGATAAGCTTAATGCTGGTACAAGAATTGCTTGTGATATTAAAGTCATCTAGTACTTCATTAGTTATGACACTAACCATTCTAGTTACAGTAGCTTCATTGCCTGCACTATCTTTTGCTGTGTAGGCAACAGTGTAGGAGCCTACAGTGTTTATGTCTACCGTTCCACTTATTGCGACTGTAACATTTCCATCTCTGTCATCTGTAGCCGTTGCTCCAAGTTCCTCATATACTGTGCCTTGAGTAATCTCGATAGAACTTGCTCCATTTAGGGTGATGACTGGTTTTGTTGTGTCAGGTGGCAATACGACACACTCACCCAAAGAGTTCTTGTATGCATCTGCGTCCGCTTCTTTATAGTATAGTCTCTTGTTGAATTCTTTAAATTCAAGATATCCATCTTTTACAGCTATCGCAGATGCTTTCTCGATCCCATGTTCCTCTAAAATAACATTTTTTCCATCAAATGAAAGTTTTCTTGTAATTTTTTCCTTTGTAGCCTCAGTAGCATCCTCATTTATAATGATCCTTAACTTTCGCACCTAAATAATACACAAATATCACCTCAAACCCCCTTAGACACAAGTACACATACCAATTACTTCACAAGCCTTGACAGTACATAATACTTATGAAATATTACTCCATATAAAGCCCTATATACGGGGTATTTAGCTATAATATATCTTCCAAACAAGAGGTTAAAAAGTGTCCATAGAAATACAAATAATCAACATCATTAATGATAAACTTAACTTTCGCACCTAAACCCAAGCATTTTCTGAGTAACATCCTGCAACACAGCGATGATA